>CM046873.1:6010357-6167857 GCA_025617745.1 Heliocidaris erythrogramma | reverse complement strand
GAAAACCAACTTACTGTTTTACACCTAAATATTAGAAGTATGCATAAAAATTTTGACTCTCTTAATGCCCTAACGAGAAATGACAAAGTAAATTCTACAGTCATTGGAGTCACTGAGACATGGTTCTCAAGTGATGGTGATGTTAGTTTATATTCAATTCGTGATTATAGTTTAGAGTCTAATCACCGGCTTGATAAGAGAGGAGGTGGTGTTGCCTTATACATTCCAGACGGAATAGATTATCGAGTACGGAGTGAATTAATTGTAATGTCTGACCATTTAGAGACTATTTTTGTGGAGTATTTTATTCCAGGGAAAAAGAATGTAATATTTGGTGTCGTATACAGGCCCTTGTACTTGACCTTGTAGTAAATGAACTACAGACAATTTTGTTAAACCCAATTCTTGTTAATAAGACAGTATTTTTGTTGGGTGATTACAATGCAAACTTGCTCCAGTGTGATGAAAACGAACGTATTGATGCTTTTTTAAACTTGATGTTGTCTTTTTCTTTAATGCCATTAATTATCAAGCCAACGAGAATTACTGAAACTTCCTCTACTCTTATTGACAACATATTCTGCAATATGCAACCATTTCCATCTTCAGGGATTATTGTATCGGATATCTCTGACCATTTTCCTATTTTTACGAGGGTGAACTTACGCAATAACCCTTACAATCATGAATATAAATATGTTCGTAAGAGTAATCCTAAAAACATTGCAAAGTTTAGAGAAGTTCTTATGGCAACAGACTGGAGTGAGGTCTTACATGAAAATGATGTTAATAATTCTTTTAATGCATTTTGTAATAGATTCATGTTATTTTATAATGAAAATGTACCAATTGTGAAGCGTAACGGTAAAGATCGCAAGAAAACTCCTCGTATGCCATGGATTAATGCTGCTTTGTTAAAGTCAATTAATAAGAAAAATAAGTTGTATTATGCATATAAAATCAGTGGGTCAGAATTATCACACACAAAAATATACTGATTATAGAAATACTCTCACTTCAGTGCTACGTGTTGCGAAGAAAAGTTATTTTTTCTCCCAGTTCCAAGCCACTTGTAATGATATTAAAGGAACATGGAAAGTGATAAAAATTGTATTTAATTCAAAGGGGAAAAAAATCAATGTAAAGACCATCAAAATTGATGGTCGTGTAGTGGAAGATAAGAATGTCATTGTGGAGAAATTCAATGAATATTTTTGTAGTATTGGTCCAAATCTGTCAAAGGCAGTGCCAAACTGTCAACAAACATATGATAATTTTGTGAGAGAATCAAATGAGAACAGTTTATTTCTTGCACCAGTACTTAGAGAAGAGCTGCTTGCAATTGTGAACTCCCTGAAAAAAGGTAAAAGCCCTGGCTATGACAGTGTCAACAATGACTTGCTTCAGATGATTGTCTTAGCGGTTGAACAACCACTAATTCACATTTTTAATTTATCTTTGTCAAATGGAGTTGTCCCCTCAGACATGAAAATTGCAAAAGTTGTGCCTGTTTTTAAGAAAGGGGATCCACAATTGTTGTCCAATTACCGTCCTATTTTTCTCTTGACCTCCTTTTCAAAGATACTTGAGAAAATTATTTATGTCAGAACAGTTAAATTTTTTAAAAAGTGTAACATCTTTTCGCATTTTTAGTTTTGGTTTCGAGAAAAACACACCACGTCACATGCCTTGCTGCACTTTATTGATAAGATCTCGCAAGCCATAGATAAGAAGATGCACACAATTGGTATATTTCTCGATTATTCCAAGGCTTTTGATACGGTCGATCATAAAATTTTACTTGGCAAATTAGCACATTATGGTATCAGGGGGACAGCGCTGGACTGGTTCAAGAGTTATTTAGCTGAAAGAACACAATTTGTTTCTTTGAACGGTTTTTGGGGTACGGAATGTCACATGTGACGTTCCTCAGGGATCACTTCTTGGCCCTCTCTTGTTTATTATATATATTAATAATTTCCACTTCTCGTCTGATATATTGTCTTTCATTTTATTTGCTGATGATTCTAGTTTGTATTACTCGCATAAGAATCCTCAGACTCTTTTAGAAACAGTCAATTCAGAGCTATGTAAAATAACCATGTGGATTCAAGCAAATAAATTGTCGTTAAACCTGCAAAAGACAAACTTCATGCTTTTCAGTAACAAAGTTAAAGTGCTTCCAGGAAATGTAACTTTCAATAATGCTTTAGTCGATAGAGTAACATCAACAAAATTCCTTGGCCTATACATTGATGAGCAACTAAGTTGGAAAGTACATATCAATCATCTTTGTAAAGTGTTATCTAAAAAATACCGGTGTCATTCATAAACTGAAATCTTCATTTCCTCAGGACATTCTTCTTATTATGTATTCAACATTAATCCTTCCTTATCTCAATTACGGTGTCCCTGCATGGGGTAATTCACTTAAAACTCATCTTGAAAAGATATATTTGATTCAAAAAAGAGCGTTGAGGATTATTTGTAATGTAAATTTTCGTGAGCATACTAACCCACTTTTTCATAGCCATAGGATCTTAAAATTGGAAGATATTTATCATTTCCAACTTGGGACTCTCATGTTTGACTTGAATGCTGATGTTCTGCCACTGGCTCTGGCCAGTATATTTAGAACAAATAGCCAAGTTCATCACCATGCTACACGAAATGCTTCTGCATATCATCTGCCCCATGTAAGGACAACGTTTACTTTTAATACACTGTTCTGCACTGGTCCTAGATTCTGGAACTCCCTTGACGCTAATATTAAGCACTCTGTTAGCCAATCTGTATTTAAGCATAAACTTAAGGGTTATCTTTTAAATAATTACCAAGACTCATAGGGTACGGTTGTAACATTTAAATGTAAATTTCTTTTTTCTTTTTTTTTTTCTTGTCCACATATTGCAGTTGTCAGCCTTTAATCCCTCTGTTTCTTGTTTTTGTCGTGTGGTGTACCCGTCAGTTTTCTGTATCCTTTCCTTCTTGAATGTATCTTTCCCCCTTCTCTTTTTTCCCCTCTCATACTATCTCGTCTTGTTATGTAAAGCCCTCCCCTATACCCTCACCTCATGTATATACTGTATATTTTTTTGACTTATTTTACAACTTGTATTTACCCTCTGTGTTTTACTTACCTAGATTAGGAATTAATTAAGTACAATTAATCTTTTGCTATGTAACTACTTCGTAATACCTGTGCTGAGGAGACCTTACTACTACAAGCTTTGCTTTTTACCAAGGTCTCCTCGTCTTTCTTTACTTGTGTATCTTTTTGAAAAATTCTGTATCACAAATTGTTGTGTTTCTATGTACCTAAAGGCAATGTATTTATGTAAAATGTTAAAGAAAGATGAATAAATAAACTAAACTAACCTATAGGATTTGAAGGTTTGCATGGTGAAGTTGTAATTCAGAAAAAGGTTTGCGGTACAACCATGTGAGTTGGAATAACTCCACGTTCCGGTCAGAATGCTCTGGCCGTCGTCAGGAGAATGAGAAGAGCGAATAAATCAGCAGAATTTATATATGAAGCAGTAATTCACTTAATAAAAATGGATGCAAACAAATAACATAGAAAGAAATAGTAACAGTAACATCAAAGTACCTACATTGAAAGGATAAATAACATCAAACTAAACTAAACTAAACAAGCTGACATGATGACATAGCTGCAATGATGCTCTGATGGTCGGGCACTTTACACCTTTAAAGGAAATCACTTTTGTGTATCATTTGATACTAAGTGATGAGATATTCATCATATATCATTCTGGAACATTCAGAAGTAAATTAGGGTAAACCGTTTTGATAAAAATAACTGATTTTCTTGTGCAAGTTGATTGTGGCTGTAATTATGAATACACGTAGCAAGAGGTCGAAAGAGAGCAAGGCAGGGAAATTTTTCCCACCATCAGGATGAGCTAGCCCAGAAGGTCGCAAAAAGCAATTACCAACCCCTCGACGCCCATTTGTGGCTGATAGCGACACTGACCGCAAGGTCGCTGCCAAAAGAGGAATGGCGGCTGAGGCCCTTCCATCAGAAAAGGGGATGTTCATCAACTTTGACATCCATGAACATCTGCAAGATTTGGAGAACAGGAGCGCATGGGAGATCTAGTTGAGAGAGTTGTGAAGGCTACAGTGGAGGCAGCAATCCCAGCGATCATTAAAACTGTGAAAGATGTGTGCCTAGCTGGAGTGAAGGAGGAAGTCAATCCCCATCTCCTCCGCTTGCAATACAAGACTGACCAGCTCGAGCAACTAAGCAGGAGAGATAACCTCCGAATCACTGGCATTTGCAAAGTGGCAGAACAGGCTGGTGTGGATCTAAAGGGGGTGGACATTTCATCGTGTAATCGCCTTGGAAGCAAGTCTGCCGGCAAACCTGGGCAGACTTTTGTTCGTCTTACCACCAGAAGGCAGAGAGATCGTTTCTATGACTCTCGTTTCAAGCTAAAAGGAAAAGATGGATGTCAGGGGGTCTTCGTAAATGAAGATTTCACCCCGATGAGATATGCAGTTCTGAGGGCTGCAAAAAGCTCTGCATTAGTGAAACGTGTATCGACGAAAAACGGCAACATAGTATGCAAGATGACGGATGACGAATATGTAACCATGTCCTCACCAGATGACCTCTTTGAAGTTGGCGTCGACACCATTAATTACGAAGACTTCAAACTGCATTTCATGGAATAATGTACCATTCCACCTCCCCGTGTGGAGGCGTTTTTTAAAGCGTCCTTAAAATGAATAATACACATTTTTATCATAAATTGACCCCAAATTTATTCGATAATGTTCTTAAATTTGATTGAACGAATTCCTTAAAGTTATCTCACATTAATGTTCGATCTTTGTCTAAAAATTTTGAAGCTTTTAAATTATTGTTTGAAGATTGTATTCATACAAGGTTTGATGTTATTGGTATGTCTGAGGTATGGAATGTGACCAACAAGTCTATTCGGTATAGAAGGATATTCTCTTGAAGTAAATTGTCGCCCCAGCGATTCAAGAGGAGGGGGAGTTGGAGCATACGTCAGTACATCACTAAAGTACAGGTGTTTGGAATATAGCATTAATCATGCAGAATCCCTTTGGTTAGAAATCAATATTGCAGATGATATAAAAGTTACAGTTGGGATAATCTATAGAAAACCTAATACTAATGTGAAGGAATTTCAAGATGGTTTGTTGAGTGTGTTAGAAAAATGTAAAGTAGATCAACGTAAGTGTGCTCTTCTGGGCGACTTCAATATTAATTCTTTGGGTGAAGATGACACTGTCGAGGAGTTTCTCACATCATTACAATGCATAGGATTGGATCAATTGATTCAATCACCAACAAGGGTAACAAAAGATTCCTCTGCATTATTAGATCACATATATTCAAATATCAACACATCTGAAATTCACTCAGGTATAATACAATCGGATGTGTCTGATCATTTCCCAGCTTTTGCAATTTTCAAGAACATATCGAAAGGGAAGTCTAATAAAAAAGTAATTCGGTATAGATGTTACAAAAGATATGATATAGAAACTTTCAAAGAAGATCTTGGTGCTTTTAACTGGGTAACAGTATTTAAATCAAATTATATCAACACAGCTTATTCTAATTTTTGCATTTCTTTCTCGAACATATGTAATAAACATGCACGGTTGGTTACTAAGCAGTTAGGAAAGAGAAAGGCTGCTAAGAAGCCATGGATATCTCGAGGGATCATGAAATCGATTCGTGTAAAACACACAATGTATGTCAAAGTTATTAAATCAGATCATCGTCAGGATTTTGTGGATAAGTACAAAAAGTATAGAAATGTATAAAAAATGCGAAAAAGGAATTACTACTACAATTTGTTAAATAATAATAAGAATGATACAACTAAGACATGGGCTATAATCAATGAGTTGTTAGCTGGTAAAAATAGATCAGGTGGAAGTGTTGAGGTGGACAGACTTGTCAAGCAGGTTCATGGAAAATGTGAGCAACTGACATCTGTGTCTGATATTGTTAATGAATTTAATGACTTCTTTGTGAACATTGGACCAAATTTAGCTGATGAATTGCCGAATGGAGCTACAGCATATGATGAATATTTGGGACAGAATACTGAGCCTTCTTTATTTTGGAAACCAATAACTGCGGTCGAAGTTAGAACTCAATTATTGTTACTAGATACAAAAAAAGCTTGTGGTCACGATAATATTCCAGCAAAATTAATTAAAGATAGTGCTCCTTATATATCACATCCACTGGCATATATTTTTAACTTATCATTAGAGACTGGCAAGGTTCCGGAGGAAATGAAAATTTCAAAGGTTACTCCCCTTCATAAAAAAGGCTCGAGAGAGGATCCAGGTAACTATAGACCCATATCGGTTCTACATGTCTTAGGTAAAATATTTGAAAAATTAATAAATATCAGATTAATACAGTTTTTAGAAACAAATGATGCTTTCTATTACCATCAGTACGGTTTTCGGAAGAAATATAGTACCAAATTGTCATTAATCAATTGGATAAATGCAACTTTGAAGTCTATAGATGAGGGGAAAGTTACCCTTGGTGTTTTCATTGATTTTAAGAAAGCTTTCGACACCATTAATGATGATATACTTTTAGGTAAACTCCCCAATTACGGCATTCGAGGGTTACCACATGAATTGTTAAAGAACTATCTTATTAACAGATTTCAGTTTGTTCAATGTGGACAAACATTATCCAAAAAGAAAGAGATAAAATGTGGTGTTCCACAAGGATCAGTACTAGGGCCAACTTTATTTTTGATCTACATAAATGATTTGCCTTCAGTAACTGAGTATTTCAATTTTCGGTTGTTTGCCGACGATTCAGACCTGTTCCATACTTTTCCAGCTGACCAGGTCGAAATTGATGCAGATGAAGTGAATGACAACATACAGAAGGAACGAAACTGGTGCATGGCCAATAAACTTACAATAAACTCAATGAAAACTAATGCTAATAAGTAGCAGGTGGAAGAAAATAGGTATGAATGGTAAATTGAAAATAGCAGGTGAGGAAATCAAAGAAGTTGATGTTGCCACTTTTGTTGGAATCAACATTGATAAACATCTGTCTTGGAATAATCACATTCGTTTTGTAAATCAGTGCATAAGAAAGAAAGTTGGAGTGATATTTAGGTTGCGACATTTTGTACCCAGGCGCACTTTAATACTGCTATATAAAGCCTTTATACAACCACACATTACCTACGGAATAAAAGTGTGGGGAAGCACTTATAAGACTAGCCTAAGAAGCATATTGTATTCACAGAAATGGAAAATGGAGAACTCATACGACTCCTTTGTTTGCATGACTTGTCAATTTCTACTTTCATGTTTGATTTGTATAATAACAACTTGCCTCATACTTTAGTAAATTACTGTGCCACTATACAGCATAGGTACTCCACAAGGCAAAAGGAAAGTGGACAGTTGCGTCTACCAAAATTCAGAACGACGCAAGGTCAATTTTCATTGTCTTTCATTGGTAGTGAATTTTGGAATAGATTACCTTTTAAAAATCAAATGTTACGACATACTTGCTGAGTAAATCATAAGTGAAAACGTTTATGTAAATAGTCTCTATATGTACAAGAAATGTATTTAACATCATTAATTTCTACTTTTTGTACTTCATTATTATTATTTTTAATTTGGGTATTAATTGAACTTTACCAAAATACTTTTTGTTGTTGTGGGTCAGGCTCGACTAGCACATGTGCTATTATCTGGCCCCTTTTACCAACCAATGCTTTTCTTCATTTATATGTAAATATCATTGTATGTAAAAAAATGTATTGTAATTAAATGTTGTTGGTGGTAAATAAATCAAATCAAATCAAATTAGTTGTTGATGATTTTTTTCCTAGTTCCATAGACAATGGCCGTAACACTACTTATATGCCCCCAAATGGAGTTGGTCTAATATTTTGCCAGGGCTGTATGTGAGTGTATGTGTTTGTGTGTGTGTGGGGGGGGGGGGGGACAGCGTATGCAGCGCAATGCTTTCTGTATAGCTTTGAATTTCAGTTATTCATGTATTGAAGATTTTACATGATAATGTGCTTTATTTGTTATACATGTATTATACTTGAAAAGAGTGTGTGTGAGGGTTTGTGTGTGTGTATGTGAGCGTATGTGTATGCATGGGCGTTAATCGTGACGTAACTCTATTCATCATGGGGGGGGGGACGACACAATAGCCGTCCCCCCCCCCCCCATGATGAATAGAGTTACATAACGATTAACGCCCATGTGTGTATGTAACGTAATATATTTTCATTAAAATTATGGTGATTTCCACAGAACAATGGAGTCCGATTTGATGTCACTTGCCAAACACGTACCACATGACAAGTTCTCAGAACTCTGCAACGCTCTTGGGTACTCCTTTCACGAAAGTCAAAATACCCTCGTTTATCATCACAATAACCACTATAAGGCTATGACGGAGATTCTCATGCAGTGGAAGACCAATCAAGAAGACATCACCCAATCTCGATTCATTCTGGCAAGCAAACTCCGTGAAGTTGAACTTGGTGCACTGGGGGAAAACTTATCCAAAGGTAAAATGTTGATCGAATGAAATTCATTGAAAATAATATTAGTTTGGTCAAACCTCATTAAGCCCAATTTTAAATGCTTGACATAAAATGGATTTCAGTTTGTGTGTTTCTGTCATTAAAGGGAAATTCAACCTTAGTCTTTTTGTATTTATATTAGATGTAGCGTAAATTGCAGATTAATTTGATACCAAATGTATCAGGATCGGACAACTACGAAGAAGGTTATAGATAGTTATATGTTTAGATCCTCCCAGACACGTCTTTCGCCCGTCGTCTGCTACACACTGGGGCCGCCATTTGGAGTGGACCCCCGCAACGAATGACGTAACTGCGGACAACTGGCTTGAAAACGGAATCATTTGCATGCGGAGCAGACGGCAGTGGTCAGGTGGTTTACTGTGCATTGGATGCAGCAATCATGGTGTACTGCCAAGCTTTTGGATGCCGGAATAGAAGTTGGAAATTCAGCAGTGGAAAATCTTTTCACAAGTTCCCAAAATCCAAAAGCGACACCGGAATATTTTTAGTAAAAGTGGAAAAGTTTCTGCAGAAGCCGTATATTTTGTCGAGATATATGACTTACACTTTTAGCGCTGCAGTCCACACCTACGTCATTTGTTGCGGGGGGGGGGGGCGGTCCAATGCAAATGGTGGCCCCCATGTGCAGCAGATGATGGGCAAAATACTTGTTTGTAGGATCTAAAATATTATATAACTTTCTTCATAGCTGGCCAATTCTGATAAATTTAGTATCAAATTTTTCAGCAAGTTACGCTTCATATAATATAAATAGAAAGAAAGTAAGGTTAGATTTCCCTTAATTTGTAGAAAACATTCATGTTTTAATTTCATGCAACTCAATGTTTATGTTTGAGAGGATTTAAAAATTTAAATTTATTAATACAGTTTCAATAATAATAATAATTATTATTATAACTCTAACTGCGACTTAAGGTGAAATCTTTTATCTCATCCTATTGTTAGGATTCGCCCTAACCCACGTTCGTTTTGCCCTAACGTCGAATTTCTATTGTGACGGAATAAGCCTATTGTTAGGTTTCGCCTTAAGTCGCAGATAAATAAGTAAATAGGTAAATAATGATAATAATAATAATAATAATAATGATAATAACACTAATAATAATAATAATAATAATAAAGATAATAATAAACCGTTCTTGTATAGCACATATCACATTATTCAATTTTTTCAATTCAAGACTTTATTCCAGACTCAGCTGCAAAAGCAGAGGTCCATATTATAACACATTTACATGAGAAGAGCAAAACATAAAGAATCAAAGAACATAGAATACAAAGACAAACATATATATTAAGAGAAACTACAAAACTAATATACCACTAGAACTAAGCAATGGACACAAAATAAAAGCTGCAGTAATATAACATGAAGTGCATACTATCAACAATGGATATAATGGGCAAAGAATGGACAAAGAATACTTAAAAGAGAGAACATTAAAAAAAAAATACATATATACTGGAGTAGGCACAATAAATAATTAAGAGAAAGAGAAATAGACCCAAGAAACAGACATAATATGAAAATATTTATAAGTGTCATGATAAATTATGGTACTAAGATAATACTAGAGACAGGCAGTGAATAGAAGAAAAAAAGTCGTAAAAGAGACGATATGGAAATATATAAAAGGCAAGATGAATTATTTCTTTACAAAGAACCATTAAACAATAAAAATGCATATTATATTAAACTACTTTAGCCAACCACTTCCGACTGTGCCAACAAGCTTTCAAACCAAAACTTCCACAAGTCTGAGGTGTACCTTGTACTGCTCAACAATGGGTTAACCAGTATATTAACAATACTATTTACAGAAGTGTCAATTCTCTGAATAAACTTAAACATCATATTCCTTACTACAGCTTGACATGCAGGTGTATTCACCTCAGCAAACATTCTACTTGCACTGGAGTACCTAGGTATCCGTAAAAGCATCCTCAAAGCATCATTATAGGCTACAGTGAGTTTCTTCAAACTGCTCTTTTTATATCTGCACCAAAGATGTGCAGTATATAAAGGCGTACAATAAGCTCTAAATAACTCAACTTTAACTTTCCGAGAGCACATATGAAACTTCCTGCACAGCATGTTACCCTGAGCATATAGCTTACGACACTGTCTATATATGTCTCTGTCATCACACAGATCATCTGTAAAAAAATGACCAAGGTACTTAATCTCTTTACAAACATCAAGTTTTGCACCACACAAATAAAAATCTGGAAACACTAACTTTTTATGTTCTTCACAATTTACAATCATAACGTGACTCTTTTTCGCATTGTATTTTACATCATTGTCTACCGCAAACTGGGTACAGACATTTAGCAAACTCTGCAAACCTGCAGTTGATGGACTAAAAATTACAAGATCATCAGCATACATCAAATGATTAATTTTGGTAAAACCAACCAAGCAACCAGTTTTAGAGGTATTCAATTCAGCAGAGAGGTCATCCATATACAAATTGAATAAGTATGGAGACAGTATACCTCCTTGCCGAACACCATTACCAACATGAAAGGTGTCGGAGAGGCAGTCACCCCATCTAATCATCATAGTTTGGTGACCATACCAATAAACCAATATCCGAATCAAATATTGAGGAATGCCCCTAACACTCATTTTTTTGAACAGCTTTCCATGATTCACCCTATCAAAGGCTTTGGATGCGTCAAGAAAACCCAAAAACACAGAGGAGTTCCTTTTACGGTAACTAGCAATAATCTCTTTCAGAGCAAAGATACACATGTCAGTACCATGCTTTGCTTTAAAGCCAAATTGATTATCATTGATAGATATGTACTGTTCTAACCTAGACAATAATACTTTTTCTAATACTTTAGAAAGAACACTAGCCAATGCTATTGGTCTATAATTGTCTTTGCTAGCAATACGACCAGCTTTGTCCTTTAACACTGGAACCAAAATGACGGATATCATATTATCAGGCAGAAATCCATGAATTAAAAACCCAGAAAAACACAAAGCAAGTAAAGATAACAATTTGGAACTAGCAAACTTTAAATGTTCTGCAGTTATAGTGTCTAGACCACATGACTTATTTACATCTAGCTGCTTAATAGCTTCTTTTATTTCCTCAGGGGCAACAATCATGTCATCATGAAAAGGAACATTGTTAACTTTAAACACTTGACTTCTAACAAAATTAAATAATTCTCTATAATGTTTCCTCCACAACTCACATATTTCAGCATTGCCAGTGATGCCCTCAATGTTGGTAGGTGAAGGTGATTTATTGTTATTCATGAATCGGATTTCTTTCCAAAATTCCTGATAACTCTTTTTCTGAAGCTTACTAGCAGTAGAGTCCGCACGCATAGAGTCTTCATTATTCTTAATAAAACGTAGAGTATATTTAAATCGAGCATTCGCTCTATTCTTCATCTCAAATAAAGGACCTTGTTTGTTTTTGCCATTCTCCACCCAAAGCAAGAGGGCCTCTCGAGCCTGAGAGTGAAGCTCAGCAACATATTCATTCCAACCAGGTCTAATATTATGCAACATGCTTTTATACCCGTTAGAGAAATTTTCACCTGCTGCACGTAAACCATCTACTATTCTATTATACACACAACATAAATCATCAATGTGATTACAATTTGAACAATTAGAATCTCTACACAAAAAGGCATCAGATTCCAAATCAATGCTACTTAACCAGAACTCAGTCTGGCAGTAATATTCATCTTTCAGACTCTCATCCATCCTAGCCCAATCTAACTTTCTTCTTCTATTATTAAATGAGCCTACATCCACATGACCAGGAAGCTGCCCAAAATCAATTGCTATACAAATAGGAATATGATCCGATGTAGCAAACTGATATTTTATCTGAATATTCTGAATGGAAGCATGAGCATCTGCTGTGCTAACACAATGATCTAACCAAGACGTAGTATGCCATGAATCACTAACATACGTATAACTATCAACTGGTAAAAATCCAAGACTTGATAGAATATAATTATTGTCACTACAAAAGGTTTTCATGTGATTTGCAAAGAGTGAAGTATGATCAGAAATGTCAGCATTCCAGTCACCAACTATAAAGACGCTAGTGGTATCCAACTCTGCAATAGCAGAAGCAATGAAACCTAACTTCTCCAGATAGATGCTTTCATTATCAAGGCTTTCAAAAGGGGTATAAATATTAACAATAACAAATTTCTTCTCACCAATTTTGAATTCAACTCCTATAGCCCAATCAACATTCAATCTGACTTCACTAATTAAGTGTTCATATTTTGTATGCCAAAGGATAGCAACCCCACCAGGTATGCGACCCTGCACCAGACCATTTCTTAAATCGGTAGTAGATTCCCCAATGCCATGATATGAAGAATGTAAAGAGTTGATTCCATCTAAATCTTGCTTAGCTAACCACGTTTCTTGTAGACATATGAGATCAACTTCATCCTGGAAGAGTTTTTCAAGGACAAGACGACGACTCTTGTCCGCATTATTCTGCCCAAGACGCAGTCCACGACAATTATAACTAATGACTTGGAATACTAATCTTGCTGATGAGACGAATCACTACCACGCACAGGACTGGAGGGCTCAGCATGGACTTCAGGTCTCTGCTTCCGAGGCTCAAAATACCTCCTAACAAAAACACCTTCAGGCCAGATATCAGGAGCATACATGTCATCCACATTATTGCATAAGGCAGAAACATGAAAAGAGGAGAAACGAGAATTCTCCTTCATTATCTTGCAACATTCAACAGAGTCATTCAGCCTTTCTCTAAGATAGTCTTGTAGCGCTGAGGAATCCAGCTCAGGGTCAAACCGAGTGGCAAAGACATTAACCTTCTTTGTCTTAACAGCTTGTATCCTCCCAACAGAGGCAGTCCCCACAATCCCAGGCTTCTTTTTGGGCTGCCGAGGCTTCTCCTGAGCTTTTGGGGGCCGATTGTTGACGGGCTCATCAGGAGGGGCTCTACGCTTCCCACCTCGACGTACCACCTGGCTCCATGAAGCTTCACGCTGAGCTTCTCCTGGTACCAATACAGTCGGCATGGTACTAGTCGTAGTAGAAACAGTAGTAGCTTCTGGCACTGCAATCGCAGCCACACATGAATCCAATTTAGATGTAACCAGTTGTAGATCCTCTGTAACTTTTGTTTGACACAATACAGATTGCTTCAGGGCTGTCATCTCTCCCTCTAGCTTCTGGAGTCTCCCCAGCAAGGCAGACACATCAAGACTATCGAAGCTGACAGGGGGAAGCCTGTTCAGGTCCTTTGCAACAAATGATGGGGCCCTGTCACCACATTCGAGAAGCAATTTAGTCATTGCTTTAATGTTATTAATATCCTTTGAAGGGCCTTTGTGTATCACATTCCTCTGAGTACCCAATTCACCACAAGCATCAAACAGGACCTTTTTAGATCCCTCGATTTCCTCAGACTTGAAAGATGAAGAGATCAGGTGGACTATCTCATCAGTAGTGATCGTATTCAGCTTATTAGACATAAAGCATAACAGTTCATCTATAATGACAGCAGCTCCATTGGTTGCATTAGCCACTTCAGGCCGGCTATTCTTGCTACCACCTGCCATGGCGAAGCCCCAGAGCGAAGTATCCACTAACAAGTCTCATTTACAGACATTAGTGCCCGGTGTATGTACACACAGAAAACAGTATGAATGGGACTACACTACGAAGCTGTTCAACCACAAGCGCATTAAATGGCTAAAGTTTCAGTTTTTGTGCTACTATGCAATGACCAAACATGGAGGCCTCCGATGAGATGACCATTTACGAGTAATTGCAGCTCATATTTCAAGCATACACAATCTTACCGGCAATGTATTGAAGCAACAAACTCAGAGTAGTCAGACACGTGGCATCATGCCATTTATATTCATCATCATGATAATGATAACGTCCTTTTGCGCTTCAAAAGGATTTGGGTATTTTTACCCTGGCTTTGGGTCCGGCAGCCGTAATCAGCGCACAGTGCATTTCAAGGAATAAATCCTGCCAGGTACCCTGGGTGGAGAGTGGGAAATGTGTATTAATTTCTTGCCAAAAGACGCTAATGCCGGGCTGAGGTTCGAACCCTCAACCCTTGAATTGAGAGTCAAGTGAATGAACTCCTAGACCAAGACACCTCCACATCCGGAATATTTCAAGGGCACATCCAGTTTCAGAGCGACTTTTTTCTTTTTGATCAGACAGACAGTTTGAGGAATAGTTTGACGAAAGAATATAATGTTAACAAAATAATTTTCTACTTTGTCTTTATCTTTTATGATAACATCAAGGGCGACAGAGCGTCTTTCAAAGTGGGGGGGGGGGGGGGGGCACCAACAAAAAGGGGCACCTATAAAGGGTGAAAGCAAAGGCGGAAAATACCACTTTGAGACATTAGTATACCGCTACATTCTGATTAATACACTACCGAGGATCATTTTCGACACATTATTGTTTATGTCTTAACATGGTTGGTTCTAGATAAAAAACTACTTTTCAGTTGAGTGTAATGGTCTGATTGCAAGATAGCGAAGCGAGCGAACAAAATATCTTAAATATATTTAATAGCATTGGTTTTTCCTAATATAATAAGATGACAATGGTAAACTCGATCGAGCGTAGCGAGCGAGCTTTGGAAACATTTTAGAAACAAAATTGTTTTCTTTCCTATTATCATTTTGTGGTACTGCTCATTCTTGTATAATTTAGGGAATCGTGCCCCTCCTCCCCCTGCTCCACTGCCTCACATTGTGCTGATATCAGTAGGGGTATCTATTATTATGAAGCCTTTCTGATTATTTGGAGCTAGGTATATGGCTCTTTTGTGGATTAAGGGCACAGTTTGGAAGCGACATCGGGGTATATAGGTAAAATATATTAAATATAATATATAGGTATATAGGTAGGGCACTTATCAGAAGACAAAGGTCGCACTTATCAGAAGGGAAGATAATACTATTAGAAAGAAAAAGGGGCACTGATCAGAAGTAAAAGGGCACTTAAAGGGTCATTTATCAGAGGTGAAAAAAGGACACTTACAAGAAGGAAAAACTGCACTATTAGAACGGAAAATGGGCACTAATCAAACAAAAAAGGGGCACTTATTAGATTACAAAATGGGTAGTAATATCTGAGGTTAAAGGGGGGAACTTATCAGAAGTTAAAAAGGCACTTATTAGAAAGGAAAAGGGGCACTATGCGAAGAAGATGGGGCACCTATCAGCTATGAAAAGGGGCACTTTAGGGGTACTTGAAAAGTGTGGGGCACTTTGCCAACTGCCCCCCCCCCTCCCGGGAGCGCCGCCTCTGGATAACATACAAAACTATAGAAAATTACTAGACCAATTTTAAACTTGTTTGAGTTTGTGCCATCATTATCCTCACTATCTTTTCAATTGCTTGGACATTTTGAACCATTAACTTCCTTTCTCATGGCCATGCCCATGTTTTGTTAATTAATGTACATGCTATTGTATATTAACATGCACCTCCATAAAATATTTAAAGAACTTTAAGTTTATTCATAGATAGATGCGGATCTAGTGCTCACCTGGCTAATGACAAAGAATGTCGTGCTACAACTGCTGTTTGCCGGAACTGTAATAAAACTGGACATTTTGCGAAAGTTTGTCAGTCCAAAGCGGTAAGGCAGATTTCTGAGAGTGATGTTGATGGACAGAGTAGTGATGCTAGCTGTGCGGACAGTCATACGGTGACATCACCACCTAGTGCCCAATCTCCAGTCAATAATACTGTCCAAATATTGAACATATCCAGTGACAATATCATGTGCTGTGTAGTGCTGAATGGAACTGTGAATGTAGACATGATCTTTGATACCGGATCCGCTGTATCACTTCTACCAGCGGAAGTATTTCATCGATATTTTGTTCCTGAACTGTTGGAGCCAGTCCGAGGTACTTCTTTCGTGACCTACTTAAAGCAGCAGATTCCGTTGTGTGCGAAGTTTCGGACCCAGGTGAGGTTCGGAGATACTACTGCGCCAGTTGAAATCTTCGTGGTAGAGCGTGGAGAGCCCATTCTGGGGCGTGACCTCATTCATGCTCTACGTCTTCAGTTGAAGGACAATGTGGTCTACTGCATCACATCTGCTACTGCTGAGAAGCAAATGACGAAGGAAGCGGAAGTGATGAAAGCTGCGCATCCATCGCTCTTCCAGGACCATATTGGGACTGCAAAAGGGTTTGTGCACCGTGTCCGTACAAAACCGGATGTGCAACCTGTACAACAGAGACTGAGACGTCTACCATTTGCAGTCAGGGTTTCACAGGAGCTGAAGCGATTAGAAAATGAGGACATAATCGAACGCATTGATTCTAGCGAATGGATTTCTCCATTGGTGGTTGCGTACAAACGCACAGGTGGCGTTAGACTTTGCGTAGACTTACGTGAAGTGAATAAGGCCATTGTTATCGATAAATACCCATTGCCTCACATTCAGGAACTGTTGGCAGAATTGAGAGACAGTGCTATCTTCAGTACATTGGACTTGACATCTGCCTACCATCAACTGCTTCTTCACGAGGACTCCAGAGATTTGACTGCCTTCATAACTCATGATGGGTTATTCCGCTTTAAGCAAGTTTGCTTCAGCTTGGCCTCAGCTCCGTCAGCTTTCCAGAAGTTGATGTCTTCGTGCCTTGCCGGATTACCTGGAGTACAGTGCTACTTGGACGATGTTGTCATCTACGGAAAGACATGTGATGAACATGGCGTGAACTTGTCTGCGGTGTTGAAGAAACTACAGGACATCGGGCTGACACTTAATCTCCAGAAGTGCCAGTTCCGGGTTACATCCATACGCTTCTTAGGCCACCAGATTTCTGCAGATGGCCTACACCCTGATCCTTCTCGTGTCAAGGACATTCTCGAGACAACTGCACCTACAGATCTGACTACCTTGCGTTCATTTCTGGGTCTTGCTTCTTATTATGCCAGATTTGTTCATGACTATGTTACAGTTATTGAACCGCTGAGGGCGCTGACACGGAAGGAAGTACCATTCGACTGGACTCCTGTAGTTCAAGAAGCATTTGATAAGGTGAAGAGCGAGATAGCAAAGGCAACTGCCCTTCACTTTTATGATCCGAGCCTGCCTACAGTTGTGGAGACTGATGCATCTTCGTATGGCTTGGGGACTGTCCTACTCCAAGTCAAGGGCGACACTGAATGGCTAGTAGCGTTCGCGTCGAGAACATTGAGTTCAGCAGAGCACAACTATTCTGTCGGAGAGAAGGAAGCTCTCGCATGCGTGTGGGCCTGTGAGAAATGGTTCACATATTTGTGGGGACGCCACTTCATACTACGTACTGACCATCAATCGCTGTGTACGCTGTTGTCGTCACGTAGAACCGGACGTCAGTCGATGCGCATAGCCAGATGGTCTGCAAGATTGATGCGCTTCAATTTCTCTGTTGAATACCGTCGCGGTTCCGTGAATTATGCTGCTGATGCCTTGTCGCGTCTTCCTGTGAGAGCGCAAGAACCGATTTCGGATAGCGACGACGAGATTGTCATCCAGTGCATTAATTCGATTTTCGCAGATACTGTGATCTCTAAATCGGATCTCCAACGTGCTACAGCTGAAGATGCTACACTTCGCAATGCAATGTCATACGTGTCCGATGGATGGCCGTACAAGAAAGACATACCGTCTTCACTTCAACCTTTCTACAAGCTACAAAATGAGCTAAGTGTAGTGGATGGATGCCTTATGCGGGGTGAACGGTGCTGTATTCCACCTCAGTTGCAGAATAAGCTCATTCAATCTGCGCATTCAGCACACCAAGGTATTGTCCGTACCAAGCAACGCTTACGCGATCTGTTCTGGTGGCCAGCAATGGATAAAGCGGTTGAGGATTCCATAGCGTCATGCATTTTGTGCCAGTCGAGTGATAAGGTCGCGAAAACGAGAAATACGCCACTTCAGCCGGTACCCTTGCCTGCAGGCCCGTGGAAAAAACCTGGGTATCGATATCACTGGCCCATTTGATTCTACACATGATTGCAAATACGCGATAGTCTTGATCGACTATTACAGTAAGTGGGTTGAGTTAGCGTTTGTTGCGGAAGTTACTACAAAGTCTGTGATTACATTCCTTACGCAGATCTTCGCACGTGAAGGATTGCCAGATGAAATAGTATCAAACAATGGTACGCAGTTTGTTTCTACAGAATTTGTCGCGAAGTTGAAGGTTCGTCATCTAAAGTCATCTCTCTATTATCCTCGTGCGAATGGAGAGGTGGAGCGGTGGAATCGCGTACTAAAGCAAACCCTGCAAATCGCGAAAAATGACCACAAGCCATGGAAAGAAGCTACAGTGGAGTTGCTTATGGCCTATCGGGCAACTCCTCATGCGACCACAGGGAAGTCTCCTGCAGAGCTATTACATGGGAGAAAGATGGTCACTCCTGTTAACATTCGCGATGTTCCTGCATCTGTTCCTGTATCTGCTCATCAGGATGCAGATATTCGTGCGCGTGTTACACAACAGCAAGAGAAGTCGCGGAAATACACAAACAAGAAGAGAAGTGCTAAGGAACCTTCTTTTCATGTAGGTGATTATGTGCGTGTTAGGCTTACAGGCATAAGTGGGGCAAAGTTCAGTGGTCCTAAACGTATAATAGCTAAGAAAGGATGCTATACATTTCAGTTAGAGGATAATCGCGTGTGGAATGCGTCAAAACTCACCTTGTGTCGTGACAACAATCAGTCCGAGTCTAGATCACGACATGTTAGCGAAACTCATGAAAGCTCAAGCAGGCCAAGAAGAAATGCAAATATGCCTGTTTGGTCACGTGATTATATCATGTAAAGTTACGTGAATTGTACAGTTATTTAACTATGTGAATAAGTATTTACTCGTAACAATTGTATTTTGGAAAGAAACAAAATTTACAAGATGGTATATGTTACACAAGTGATAACATCACAGTTACTATTACAAACTTTTGTAAAGAAAGATTATTGAGTATTTTGCGAGAAGTGTTAACAATTTCTACAACATGCTGAAATGCTCATAACCGGGATTTGTGTACTGTTCTGATCATAGTGAAATGTCTCGTTTCATTTGTCCTATTTCCAGCTCTTTTACAAGAAAATCGAAGATACAGCACCTGTCTTGCATTTATACTTTGATTAGAGTCTTTTGGTACCAGTCAGAACAGTTAATAACATATTTCAACTGATGTTTTAATCACTGATCTATTAAATGGTTACAGAATACTTGAAAATACCTGCATAAAGGAAATCATGCAGATTTCATACCTTTCTACTTTGCTACGACATTATGGTTGTTGTTGGTAAACACTGTTTCCAAAAGTATAGTTGATTAAGTGATTGCATGTTTTAGATACATGTACATTTGTTGTTGAAAGTTTATGTTTGCATAAAGTAACCAGTTTACAGAGAAGTAGAGTCCTTTTCATGGAGAGGGGAAATGTTGTGTTGTGGTATACTTCATATACATGTCAGAGTCTGAAGTAAGACTATGATTGCAAGGCGATCGTTGTTGTGCAAAATGGCGTGAATAAAGTTCAATCACGTTATTTCGAAGTGTGAACATATCAATTGTTTAAACCCAAGATCCTTCATAACGGAATTCACTTCATTCCCGCAACCCATTCACTGTCAGTTAAGTCTACAACATCAATACATTCAATGTTTTCATCAGGATATAGTTTACAAGCTTTCAATAACGTATGTACACTGTAAAAAATAACTGTAAAACTGCAGGGTTTTGGGCCCTTGAAATTCCAAGTTATTGCCGTTATTTGAATTTTATAGTCTTTTCCCTGTAACACAACATCAAGTTTGTTGGTTTATCGGAAATTAGCATATATTTACAATCGCCGACATAAAGCACTGATAAAAAAACAACATCTTCTCACATTTAAACCGCGGTCTATGTACAATGGAAACACGGGCATTCCCAGCCTCCTGACTGCCAGGAATTTCCCACAAAAACGGCATTTTTGTTTACAGTGTACAATAACCCAGCATGCAGTGCTTTTTTTTGTCATTACTCTATTTATTTCGTACGCATGGTATAACAGGGAATTGCAATCAATATCTTTCAACCGTGACCAATACTTAGCTACACAATAACATAAATTATATCAATTAATAATGGATATTCTCCTGTCTCAGCCAAAATGGCTATAATTTACTTTTCTTATTTACACCAAGAGCATATCTGAGCCGCTGTAAGTGAACAGGTTCCAAAACATTTTTAAAGAATATTTTTGAGTGACCTACATCATTTCTCAGAAGTTTTATTGAAATACACTAGGGTCACGTATTGTAACTGTGACAAGAACTCGGAGCGCATGGCTGAAACAATACACGTATTGCCTTTGTCTATTGTAGGTTTTAATTTTATTAGTTTGCATTACTTTGAGAAAACAATTATTGCAAATGGGAAACGTACCGTTTAGATGAGATATGTTGCTTGTAATATGCCTCTCGCTCGTTTTAAAGATGTACTTTGATGTAATGAGAAGAAGAAAAGTGAATTATTTCATAATCTTTTGCAGGTGCGTCTCTACCAAAGCAGCAGGAACCATGCGATGAGAACAAGACTGCTCTGCAAGCTAACCCAGGTATGATTGAAACATAAGGCAACGAAGGACATCAGACATGTTTTTTTTAAAGTCTTGTTTATCTCCCTCAACATTCATTTCATTTGAATTATGATGCAGTAAATCTTATTTCGAATATCCCTTTTGGCAATATGGACCTTAAGAACAATTAATTCTTTTCTTTTTATGAATTATGAATCCTTTTCCATTTTTGGAAATAGGAAGCTTCAGAATTACGAACTTTTCAAAATTATGAACATTTGGAGGAAAAAATACATGTAACAGAATTTTCTAAAACTATGTATAGCCTTTCCTCCTTAGGGGTAGTCAAATATAAAGAAAGAATCAGCCAGCCCGACTTCTCTGCGAGCTCATTTTCGCCCAGAATACGGCCGAATGCGGCCGGTGTCTGCTTGATCACTGCGAGCTCCGTCGTTTTTTTTAGGGGTCGGCCTCAGGGCACCGAAATCTGCTCCCAAATCAGCGAATAGTGAACTTAAACAGATCGCCCGGAAATCTCTCAGGCATCGGAAAAATAAATTTAAAAAAATAAATGAAAGCATCGTTAACTATACTGAACTACAAAAGAAACGTCGCACTTTTCAAATTGATATCTTTTACACATGATATTGCAATTTAATACGTAAAATCACGTTTTATGCTTTTTTAACATCACAGATATGGCATTGACCGTCCATAACACATCATCATAACAAAATGTGATTTCTGTGTAGGATTAAAACTCATATCCTTTCCGTGAACATGATAGTGCACTCGAGCGCAGCTTTTTGAAAAACATGATGCACATGCACATCCTCTATCCAGTCGGTTTAAAAGGGACCCAAAACCTTCATCCTGTCATTCGTTTCCTGAGCGCTGTCACCATGCCATGTCTGACTCGAAACCAGAGGGAACAAGCCATCGGACGTCTTCATGCTGGCCAACGTCCTATAGAGTCATTGCCAACGACTTGAATGCAGCGTTCGGACAGTAGAGAGACTGCGGGAGCGATACAATGCAACCAACAGCACCAACGATCGTCAGCGCAGTGGTCGTCCCAGGGTGACAACAGCACGTCAAGATCGCCATCTTCACCGGGACCACTTGCAGGATCGCTTCCGCAGAGCAACGGAATCGGCTCTACAAACTATTGGGACACACAACAGACCAATTTCTGCAGCAACTGTTCGTCGTCGGCTGAGAAGCTTCAACTTGTCTCGTCGGCGTCCTGCTCGGGGCCCTATCCTCACCGTTCGACATCGTCGGGAACGTCTCCTGTGGGCCCAACAACGTCAGCACTGGCCCTATCAGCGACGAGGATCGTTATTGCACATCTGCACTTGTTAATCAAAACAAAGCAAAACATTTTCTCAGTTTTCACTCTTGAATAAAGAATATGTTTCATTGTAAATAAAACAGTTTCAAACACATACATGTGCGACGTTTCTTTTGTAGTTCAGTACACTTTTAGAAATATTGGGCAAAATTTTACCCAAATTTTACCCAACATGAGGGTCCTTATGAGTCCGACCAACTTTTGGGTAAACTTTACCAATTTCATTCTTATTTTTGACCAATGTTGGGTAAATGCATGTAAAAGTTGAGCAAGATTTAACCAACCTATGCCCAATCTTCATTTACCCAGTGGCATTTACCCAACATTTCTAAGAGTGTATACTATGATTACATGTTGGGCAGTCTATTTTGTTTATCCTCATTGCCCTTTTGCATTGTAGCCCCACAATTATTATCTAAGATTGGCTTTTCCACCGAGCTGGCACAATAATTGTTTTTGTTTTAATTCCATTTTAGTTAAATTGTTCTTCCATTCAGTGAAATTAGAACTAGATGACAAACACCGGAGAAAAATCTTAGCAGGGGTGCCGGAAATTATATTTCATCGCCCATATGCTCCGAACCCTCAGTGGGTGCTCTGTTGTCTTTGGCTTATTGAACAGTGAAGCTAGGGATACAGCTTTAGTTGCTTGAGTAAAATTACGATGTAATGTCCTTAATGTGAGTTAATTCAAGCTTCTAACAATTACAATACGCCAGCCTAGGCCTATTTTGATATATTTCAGTAAATTTTGAAACAATATTTCTTTGTCTATTGTAGGTTCAACAGTTTTATTTTTCATTACTCTGAAGAAAAAAATATTGCACATTGGAAAAAAGTATGTTTACTGTCCATTTAGATGAAGTATGTTGCTTGTAATATGCCTCTCGCTTGAAAATGTATAGTAATGAGAAGGGGGACAAAAAGGGAAATTAATTCTTGATATCTTGTCGGTGCATACCTACCAAAGCAGCAGGAACCGTGTGACGAGAACACTCCACTGCAAACTAACCCTGGTATGTTGTAACATAAGGAAACAAATCACATGAGTTTATTTAAGTGTTGTTTATCTCCCTTAACGCACACTTATGGTGTGGAAATATGAATTCTGATGCAGTGTATATGAATTCGGATATTATTTTCGGAAATATGAAACCTTTGGAAAAATTAGCTCTTTTTCATTTTCACTTCATTTTAGGAATTATGAATCGTTTTCCTTTTCCTGAATTATAAATCTTTTTTTTTATTTTTGGAATTACGAGCCCTATTTCAATTATGAACCATCGTTATTACAAAGCTTCGGAATAACGAACTTTTCGTAATTTTGAACCATCGGTAAAAAAAACATGTAACCATGTTTTCAACAACTACATGTAGGCTTAGCTTTTCCCCCTTTAAAGGCACAAATAATTTATCACTTATAGGGGAGATGGAAAGGTCTGGAATTTGCAAAATTCGCGTTTACGTGTACACATAGCACGCCCCTTTAATAATATGCGTGTTCGTCGGCCTAACGCAATAAAAGTTTACACGGCACGGATTTCACCAAACGAAGGGGAATGCTTCGTTAAAATTTATACCAGTTCAATATCTATATATTCTCATGGAGCCTCCAAGTTGTCAAACGGATCAAACTCGATGCAACTTCCAAAAGATAAAGACATGGTTAACTACCATGACTGCTTGTTGGCTAGTCTTTGCTCCTCATTACGCCGCTGCATCGTCACCCACTCACTTTTCACAATAATTGTTTATCTACATTTATAAAAATGTTTTTCCATTCTGTAAAATTAGAATGAGAAGAATATTACCAGAAAAAAAAATATAGCAAGGGTCGCGGAAATAAACACAGTTCATCGCACGTTTGTTATATTCGAAGCTCCGAATGTGTAGTATTCTATCATCTCAAACCGCCCATGTGTGCTCAGTTGTCTTTGCCTTTAAATGGATTGCAAAAGGGGCGCAAAAACACAACAGAGAGAAAGAAAAAAAGAGAAAATGCAGAAAATTATGATCATTCAGGATTATGCGTCCATGTCCGCAGCGTAAAGACAAGTAGATTTTTTTCGGGGGGGGGGGGGATTTAAAAAAAATAATTTAAAGCTCGGTCGCTTTGCTCCCTCCCATAATTTGTACTCTAGAATGTTGAAATTTTGCGCCCCAGTAAAGAATATAGTTTATGCACAGCATTTTTAAAGGGTTCAATCAGCCCCTTGAAAAATATTTTGCCCCTAATTTAGGATAAAATGTGTAAATTGCATTTGCAAAGGTTCACCATTTTGGAAGAACTCTAGACACAACACAACACAAAAAGTAAACTCCCCCTAAAACAAATCTCTGTAATTTCTGAATCAGGAACCTGAGGATACCTGAAAACAGAAACATATAGCTGTACTTCTTCGTTACCTTTCATGTAAAATTCAGGGGAAATCATTTGGTCACGCCTCAGTGAGCACGTACTCCCTAAAGCAAAATGGCCACTTTTTAAAGTTTGATTTGATTTGATTTGATTTATTTCTGCATTTTTCCAAATATACAAAGTATAATTGATACATAATAAGTAAACGGAACATAGTAACACAATAAATCACAATATAATCATCAATACAAAGAATATATACTTTGAAATAACAAATTATAGAACGCAAACAAAACAAAGGTTTGATGAGGACAAAAAATGCAAGAGGTTTCCATCATAAGCATATAGCTTGACTGGGATGGGAGCCTCGAGAAGATTTTATACGATTTGTGGACATTGTAACGGTTTAATTATTAAACAAAAAGGAAAAGAAAAGAAGAGAAAAAAAAGAAGAAAAAAAAAATACATCTGCACATTCGGGCGTATGGAAGTAAAAGTAAAAGTGTGTGCACGTGAGTGCATAAGTGCAGAGATGTGTGCACGTGCATCTTGGTTGATCGATCGTTTTATTGATTTATTATGTAGGGTGTGTATTCCCAAGCCCAATGTCATAACTTTGATTCAATGATATCGGAATACATTTCATTTTTTTAGTATCAAAAGGCATGCAACATACGTTTCATGTGCTTTGCAAGATACCAGATGACTTGTGCGCAAATTTCAAGGGTGAGTTTCTACAGAAAGAAAGAGGGTCGTGTTCTAGCATTAATTGTAAGCAGTGTCGATTTCGTGTGAGACGGATGTTTCTTGTTGAATTTTATCATAAGGAAATAATGAAAATTGATGCTTCATAAGAAATACAAGAAAAATTGACACAATATAGTCCGGAGACACGGGGATTTTTTTTTTTCTCTCTCTCTTTACTTTGTTTATACTGTTACGTTACGTTTATTTATTTGTAGTAAAGTATGATGATCTATGCACATAATAACAATTACAATACTTCTGAGATATATTATAACTATAATATCCTCTGCTATAATATTGCTTCATACCTTATTATAAATGTATATATAATAATGACTTCAACACTTCCCCCAAACTGTACTTGATGAATAATCCCCTAGAAGATATTGATCCAGACTTGCATGTATTTAATTCTCCCCAGTCTTCATACTATCTACCTTCAGAGTTTAATGTAAAGTTCTCATATAATTCATCTCTAAGTCTTATCCATTTTAATGCCCGAAGTTTACAGAAAGACTTTGAAAATATTTCTCATTTCTTGTCAATGATAAATCATTCTTTCTCTTTTATAGCAATTTTGAAACTTGGATATATGATACAACCTCAGTTAATTTCAATCTAGATGTTTATAATTTTTTGAATGTTAACAGGATAATGTATATGGACGAGGGGGTGGTGTTGCGCTATTTGTGAAAAAAAAAGATATACTATATACTGTAAGAACAGATATCTTTTATAATCAAGTGTCCATTTTAACATGTGAATATTTGTTTATTGATTTCTTAGATGTAAACCACAAGAGGTCTACTCTTGGTATCATATAAAGAAAACCAGGATCAAATCATGAAATATTTTTTGAATTTTACAACAATGCTGTTAATACATTAAGTAATGAACATAGGAATATTTATATCACTGGAGATTTTAAAATTGATTTGTTGAAAGATGACGATATTGTTAATGAGTTTCTTAGGCTTAATTCTGTGCTTGGTATATTCCCGATTATACAAACCCCAACTCGTATTACATCAAGCACTGGTACCCTTATCGATAATGTATTCACTAATGTACTTGATACAGAATTCGACTCAGGTAGTCTCTGTTCTGATGTTAGTGATCATTTACCCATTTTTCTAGTCTATAAAAGTTCTAATAATATTACTTATGAACCAAGTCCAATTCGTTTTTTTCGTAAATACTCAGATAACAATATACGCAATTTTCAATATGATCTTTATCATGAAGAGTGGACCAATCTTTATAATATTACACATGTTAATAATGCTCATTCCTTTTTTATTAACCGTTTTACTCAGTTGTTTGACAAACATTTTCCTTTGTTAAGAAGTAAACACACTAAAAGAGGCATTAAAAAACCATGGATAACAAAGTATTTATTGAGATGCATAAAGAAAAAGAATCGTTGTTATAAACAATTTCTCCAAAACAATACCTTGGATAATGAAAGAAAATACAAAAATATAGAAATAAATTAAATAATTTGTTAAAGCATGCAAAAAAAAAATCATATTTTTCTAAGAGAATAAAGTCCTTTAAATGTAATACAAAACAGACTTGGTCAGTTATCAATTCAATACTAAATAAACCTAACACATCTTTACCTGAATATTTTATTAATGAGACTGGAAATGTTTGCGATCCACAACATATAGTAACTGAATTTAATCAACATTTCATGAACTGTTGTAGACAGATAACTAATTCAGTGACCAGTTCTCCTAATAATACTTCTTTTAAAGACTACCTGACTGGTTTTATCAACAATTCTATTTACTTTAATCCCATAACAGAACATGAAGTTATTAACATTAGTAATTCATTAAACAACAGTAACTCTGCTGGATTTGATAATCTTAGTACTAATTTAATAAAAAAAAATATCATAATTTATATTGTACGTCCATTGATTTTTATATTAAACCTCTCTCTTTCTACAGGCATAGTCCCGGATAAACTAAAAATCGCTAAGATAACCCCTGTATTTAAAAAGAATGACCCTCATAAATTCGATAATTATAGGCCCATTTCTATTCTGCCATCTATATCAAAATTGTTAGAAAAATGCATTTATAATCGATTATATTCATTTTGTTTAAATAATATTCTTACTGATTCACAATATGGGTTTAGGAAAAATCGTTCAACTACACATGCTTTGATAGATTTACAAGATAAAGTTTTGTCAGCAATTCATACTAATAAATTTTGTTTTGGCATTTTCATGGACCTCTAAATGTATTGGTATTTTGTATAGATTAAAAGACTCGCTTCCGCCTTCTGCTTTAATACTATTATATAATTCATTTATGCTCTCATACCTAAATTACTGTGTTGCTGTTTTGGGCAATTGTAGTGGAACTAAATTAGATAAATAATTTAAATTACAGAAAAAGGCCATTCGCATATGCCTGGGATGTCCTTATCGTGCCCCTTCTGCCCCATTGTTCAAAAAATTGAAATCTCTTAATATTTTTGATTAGTACTATTACTCCTTTGCTCTCCTTGGTTTGTTTTACTTTCAAAATAAATTACCCTCTAACATTTCTCAAATGTTCACTTTTAATTAACAGATACATAATCATAATACCCGTTTTAAGGATTCTTTTCACTTATGGCCAGTAATAACAAATAGTGCCATGAAATCAGTACGACATAATTTCCCTGTAATTTGGAACTCAATCCCCAAATATATTTCTAATTGCAATACAATCACTTCTTTAAAAAAAAACTTGAAGCATTTTCTTACTCTTAAATATGTATAGTTATTTTTATTTTTCTCTGTTATCTATATTTGTGCTATATTTGTGTTATATTTTATATTTGTATTTATATTTATTTTGATTTATATTTATATTTATATTTATATTTTTAGTATTAATATTTTTAGTTTTTGTTTTTTATTTCTATTTATTTTGTTGTCTATATAAATTTCGCAATATTTGTAGAGAACTATGCTTGTACAAGGCCAAAGGGCTTTATTTATGTAATTCCCCATTTCATTTTCTAATTTCGATTTGACATATTTTGTATTTGTTTTGAATGTCCTTTTTAATTGAAAATGAAATAAATGAGAATTGAAAATTGAAATTGAAATTGAAACGAATTTTCATGTGCATGAATGTAAAGATCGCATCGTCCGATATAACGAATTGACCGTCTGGCATGTTGTATGTGGTGGGTGTGGCCAGGGGGAGGTCACAAAGTGGTCAAAAAAATGAGCTTGATCAGCTGGAAAGGAAACCCGATAAGAAACCTATATGACAAGGTTTGCCAATTCTTTGGAATGCCTTACCCATTTCTCTTAAATCCATAGATTCTCTTGAAAAGTGCAAAACACATCTTAAAACACATTTATTCAATACCGCCTTCTCTGATTGACTTCTCTGGTCAAAAAAATGAGCTTGATCAGCTGGAAAGGAAACCCGATAAGAAACCTATATGACAAGGTTTGCCAATTCTTTGGAATGCCTTACCCATTTCTCTTAAATCCATAGATTCTCTTGAAAAGTGCAAAACACATCTTAAAACACATTTATTCAATACCGCCTTCTCTGATTGACTTCTCTAAGCTTAAGTTTATACTCTTCATCTATGTATTTCCTCTCTTCCGCGCCTCGGAATAGGCTACCTAGATAGATGGCGCGTTATAAATGTCTATTATTATTATTGTTGTTATTATTATTATGTATTCCCACGGTACATGAATGAGTGATGCCAGACGTTTTAAGTGGTGGGGTGCCCTCCAGACACCTCAAAGTTGTCCGAAAAATTGAGCTCGATCAGCTGGAAGGGAAACCCGTTGAAACAGTTGGAAATTGTTCGGCAGAGACCAAATATACAAAAAATGACCACTGCCAGACACTCCTAATGTACCCCCCCCCCCCCCCCCCCCTCATTATCAAGCTTGGTCAGCTAGAAAGGAAACCTTATGAAACCGTTGGAAAGTAATCGCTATAGTCTAGACGTACGCAAATGACCACTACCAGACGATTTAAGTGGGGGGGGGGGGACGCCCAAGACCCCCCCCCCCCCCCATACACTGAGCGAGATCAGGTGGAAACGAAAATTCGTGAGAACAAAGCGAAAAAAACAACAAACAAATAAAACAAATCGGCTTTGTCCAGACCTACTTAGATACTGCCAGACATTGTATGTTGTGGGATCTGCCCCCCCCCCCCCACCCCCCATTCAGTAAGCACGCCCTTAAGGTAGTTTCCAGGCACAAACCCGTCAGTCGTAAAAGAGTGTCTGCACTGTAAGACTACCATAGGCCCTGTACTATAGCTTTGCTGCTTCTCAATTACTATTTTGATTTCCATGTATTAAACAAGAGAAAACTCTCTTGCATCTATTTTTAAAACAACCGGATGCTAATTTGTAACTACATTCGGTGAGGAAATCGGCTGCCAATTTTGTAATAGATGTCTAGGTTTGTTTCCTTTCGGAACCAATTATTATTCCGATTTTTTGTGAGTTTGACAAAAATACACAATTCAATGATCTTACTAGTGCATTGTTTAATATCTTCCCAAAAAGTAACGATAGAATGCTACAGTAAAACCATGTTGTCGGGGATTATTTTCATGAGTTTTAAAGTAGGATAGACCTCGTCAGCGCTGAGTTGACCTTCTAGTATTGTGAGGACAACTTATAGGCAGTGTTGGGAATGTCAGGGTAATTGAATGTAATAGAAGTTTATTTAATCAGTTTCTTTTTCCGTATACAGATTTGATTAAAATCAAACACTTCCCTGAGTATGTCATTTTGCTTTTCAAATATATTACCATTTTCAGTCGATTTTCAATACGATAACTGACGTATTTCTCTATTGATATTATTTTGTTTTTTTTTCCAAATTTAAAAAGAATTTAAAAGGTTTTGTCTCCAACCTGCACCCTCTTTATCCGAGATCTGATTGATATTCCTTCTTTTGTTTTTAAACGGAAATCTTCCAATTCAAGAAGTTCAATTCTCATTTATTTCATTTTCAATTAGAAAGTACATTCAAAACAAATACAAAATATGTCATAAACGGAATTAGAAAATGGGCCAGAAGGGCACGATAGGGACATCCCAGGCATATGCGAAGGGCCTTTTTCTGTAATTTAAATAATTTATCTAATTTAGTTCGACTACAATTGCCCCAAACAGCAACACAGTAATTTAGGTATGAGAGCATAAATGAATTATAAAATAGTATTAAAGCAGAAGGCGGAAGCGAGTCTTTTAATCTATACAAAATACCAATACAAAATATGTCGTAACATGGTTCTAGATAAAAACTACTTCGCAGTTGAGTGTAATGGTTTGATTATTCATTTGCGAGGGAGCAAAATATTGAAAATATTTTGAATAGCAGCGATTTTCCTAATATAATAAGAAGACAATGGTAATTGCGAGCGAGCGTAGCGAGAAAGCTTTGGAAAACTTTAGAAAAAATTGCCCTCCTTCCTGTTATGATTTAGGGGCATTGCTCATTCTTGTATAACATAGGGAATTGTGCCCCTCAGTAGGGAATCTATTATTATGAAGCCTCTCTGATTATTTGGAGCTACATGTAGGTAGGCCTTTGTAGCTTTTAGGGCACAGTTTGTAGCGACATCGGAGTATACAGGTAAAATAATATTAAATATATATAGGTATATAGGTAGGGCACTTATCAGAAGACAAAAGGGGCACTGATCAAAAGTAAAAGGGGCACGTACAAAGAGGCATTTATCAGAGGTGGAAAGGGCACTTATAAGAAGGGAAATTGTACTATTAGAACGGAAAATGGGCACTAATCAGACGAAAACAGGGACACTTGTCGGATTTCAAAGGGGAAACTTGTCTTATCTGAGCTTAAAAGGGACACTTATCAGAAGGTAAAAAGGGAACTTATTAGAAAGAAGAAGGGGCAGTCATTCAAAGAAAAAGAGTCACTTATCAGAGGTGAAAAATGGCACTTATGAAAGGAAAATTGTACTATTAGAACATAAAATGGGCACTTATCAGACGAAAAACAAAGGCACACATTTTAAAAGGGGCAGTAATATCTGAAGTTAAATGGGCACTTATCAGAAGGTGAAAAGGGCATTTATCAGGGAGAAGAAGGGGCGCAGTTATACAAAGGAAAAGGGGCACTTATTAGAAATGAAAAAAGGGCACGCAGAAAGAAAAATTGCACTATTAGAACGGGAAATGGGCACCAATTAGACGGGAAAAAAGCGCAATTATTAGATTTTATAAGGGGCAGTAATGTCTGACGTTAAAACGGGGCACATATCAGAAGTTAAAAGGGCACTTATTTGAAAGAAAATTGGGGGCACTTATCAGCTATGAAAGGGGGCACTTTTGGGGTACTTGAAAAAGTGGGGGTGGCACTGTGCCCCCCCCCCCCCCGGAGCGCCACCTCTGAGAGGCAGTCGTGATGATAGAGAAAGCAAGGATACAATAAAGAAAATGCTATTACAGATACAGGGTACGAATCGACATAAGATTGGGTTGCGTACATTTAGATGCAATTGATATTAAATATAGGGGAGATGGAATTTGTGGCATCCTCGTTTATTTGTACACATAGCACGCCTGTTATCCTTAACCGTCGGCTTAACGCACGGACTTCACCGAACCCAGTGGTATACTTCGACGTGTTACCAGTTCCTTATCTATAGATTCTAAGTGAGCCTCCTAGTTGTCAACTGGAACATACTCGATGAAAAATTCAACAAATAAAAACATGGTTAACTACAATGATTACTGGTTGGGTGGACTATTTTCTTTTTATTTATTTTTTTTTTTTTTTGGTTGCTCCTGTTGTACTGTTGCCCCACAATTATCTAAGATTGGTTTTCCCACCGAGCTGGCAAAATATATATATTTTTTTAATTCCATATTTTTTTTTTTTAAATTCCATATTTTGTTGTTATTGTTCTTTCATTGAGTGAATTTAGATCTAGATGACAAACACCGCAAAAAAAAAATCTTAGCAGGGGTTCCGGAAATAATAATATTTCAACGTCAATACGAGGGCACCTCATCACTCCCGAATGAATACTTGATATCGTGTGTTGAGAGCCAGAAGGGCGTAAACTCTGTGTTAAAGTATATGAGTTAATGCCCTTCTGGCTCTCAACACACGATATACGAAGCTCCAATGGAGTTGTCCTCTCTCACCCGAACCCTCTATGGGTGCTCTGTTGTCTTTGGCTTTAAATAAACAGTGAAGGGAATACAGCTGTAGTTGCTTGAGTAAAGTTTGTAAAATCATAAATTTGAGTTAATTCAAGCTTCCAAATGTTATAATAGGCGAGCCTATATAGGATATATTTCAGTAAAGTTTGAAACATCAATTCTTTGTCTATTGTAGTAGATTCAACAGTTTTACTTTTTATTACCGGTACTCTGAAAAAATAGCACAATGGAGAAAATTATGTTTGCAGTCCATTTAGATGAGATATGATGCTTGTAATATGCCTCTCGCTTATTTCATGTAATGAGAAGAAGAACAAAAAAGTGAATGAATTCTTCATCTCTTGCAGGTGCATATCTACCAAACCAGCAGGAACCATATGACGAGAACAAGACTCCACTGCAAAGTAACCCAGGTATGATAATTTGGGATATAATGCAACATAAGCTCACATGACATGTTTTTATTTTAGGTCTTGCTTATCTCCCTTAACACTCATTTCATAGCGTGGAAATATGAGTTCTGATGCAGTGAATATGAAGTCAAAAAATAGATACAGGGTTCAATTCCATTTTCAGAAATATGAACCTTCGGAATTATGAACTCTTTTGCATTTTAGGAATTATGAACCCTTTTCAATTTCCGGAATTATGAACCCTTTTTCATTTTCGGAATATACAAACCCTATATTATTTTCCGAATTATCAACCTTCGGATTAATAAACCTTCAGAAAAAACGACGGGAACGGCGTATTTTGGACGCCTATGTTAAAAGCCTTTCTTCCTTCGAAGGGACAACTAAATGATTATATTGACAGGAAGCGTATGGAATTTATGAAATGCTCGTTTGCTTGTACACAAACCACGCCCGATATGTGTGTCAGTCGGCCTAATTAACGCCATAAAAGTTTGGACGGCATGGACTTCACTGAACCCAGTGGAATGCTTCATTCAGTTCCATCAGTTCCATTACTATCATGTCTATAGATTCTACAAGCGAGTTTCCTAGTTGACAACCGGAACAAACTCGATGCAAATTTCAAAAAATAATAACATTGTTAACCCCCTTGACTACTGGTATGACTGGTTGGTTAGTCTATACTTTGCTCCTCATTAATCCCATTGCATCAACGCCCACATTGATCTAAGACTGGCTTTACCACCGAGCCGAAACAATGATTGTTTTTTCCATTTTCGTATATTAGAACTAGATGACAAACACCAGAAAGAGGACGATCATCAAGGCGCTACAAACAGCACTGACAATTGCTCATGAGAAACAATATGTTTACGGTCTATTTAGATGGGAAATGTTAATAAACCTCTTGCTTGTTTATGGATTTGATGTAATGAGTCATAAGTGGGGGGAAATAGTTATGTTAATGGATTCTTAATCTCTTGCAGGTGAATATTTACCAAACCAGCAGGACCCATATGAAGAGAACAAGACTCCACTGCAAACTAACCAAGGTATGGTTGTGACATAAGGCAACAAAGCACAGGCGACATTATGTATAATTGTGTTATATTATGTTGTATTTCATAGTGTGGATATAAGGAGTACTACATTCAGTAAATATGATTTCTGTTTTTATTTATGATTTTCAGTAAGGTTTAATATTATTGTTTGTTCATATTTTGTTAATCTGAAAACTCGTTTTACTATAATTATAATAGAGAGAGAGAGAGCGACAGAGAGAGAGAGAGAGAGAGAGGGGTGGCATTTAGTCAGGCAAACATGATAAGAAATCTATGATACAGGGGGGGGGGGGGGATGATCCTCACTTGCCCAACTTCTTCACACAATATACTGTGACACATGAGTTAAGATGAAGGTGAATGGTTTGTCTTTTGTGATTGGATCGTTTCAGATATCTACAATATGAAGATCTCAGAGTCCTTGACTGTCATGCGATGTCGTGACAAATTGGTGAATAAATACCTCAATTCATTCTGCAAAATCCAGATGGCTCCATGGGATCCAGAGAAATTTGCTGAGATCGAAGACATGCACACAGTTGTCACTATGGTGATGAAGGACGCACATGGAAAAGACACTTGGAAGAAGGAGATACTCCAGGGGTCTGTTGCTGAAATATTTTCAACGAAAGTAAACGGCAGGCTACCAGTTCGAATCCTCATTTCGGCCCCCGCTGGGCGAGGGAAGACAACAGCTGTCGCTAAAATGGCTTACGACTGGGCTAACAGAGTAGAAGGATCGACCCTTGAAAACTTGCCTCTTCTCTTTGTTGTTAAACTACGAAACACCAGCCAACAGACATCAATCGCAGAAGCAATCAGATCTCAGCTATTGAATGACGTTGCAGATCTAACCCAAGATGGACTACACAGATTTATCAGTAAAAATCAAGGCATTTGTCACATCATACTAGACGGGTTAGATGAGTATGCCGGTATTACCGCAAACAAAGGTTTGAGAAGCGACATTGTCGATGTGATGGAGTGGAAAGAATATCCAGAGTGTCGAGTCCTGGTAACAACACGCCCCCACCTCGAGAACTTCTTCAGTCAGGGAGAACTTCCAAGGGTGTACACAAAGATGTGGATAGAAGGATTCTCTCGTGATAGCTCAAGAGAGTACATTGACAAGTTTTTCGCCTCGACTTCCAACCCCTCTAATGGACAAGGTCTGAAGGTGTACCTCGATGGTCAACCACTGATTAATGAACTTGTTATAACTCCACTGTTTTGTCTCATGGTTTGTCACTTATGGAATGGGGGCATGCTGGGGAGTGATACTACAACCCAAACACAACTGCTGGACAGGGTGAATGTATTTTTGAGGCACCATGCCAATGCCAAATCAAAGTCAAAAGACAAGATTACAGAGGAAAAACTAGGTGAAATCATTTGTAAACTTGGTAAGGTTGCCCTTGTTGGTTTGCTTGACGATGCCAAAAAGCTAGTTTTCACACCCCATGATTTCCGAAAGGTTCCTGCTATCCTTGACAAGGCATGTGAGCTTGGGATAATATCTCAGGCGACAGTTACACCAGCAGGCTTTCCACAATCCAACAAGACCACTTCTACTACCATCGAATTTTACCACAAACTCGCACAGGAACACTCGGCTGGGAAACATCTCGCAGAGAAATCGAATACATTTTTGATGCGATTGAAGATTTCTAAGTTGGACAGAGTCCTGCGCAACATCAAAGGAAACATCGGAGACTACGAAAATCTCATCCGATTCGCTGCTGGCACGGACAACGGCCTATGTATTAGAATAATGGAGGCCATCCTTGCCAACGGCAATCTGGATGAGAGCGAGCGATATCGCATTCTCCTTGACTGCTCATCAGAGACCAAGGGTACTGAAGGAAAGGTGTCTTCGTTGGTTCAAGGATGCGTAGCTGCACAGAGTATTGTACTTAAGTCACCGACTGTCTACACCGTTGTTGGAATGCAAAATCTTCCAAAGCAGCTGAAACATACGGTATGCAGACTTCCATCTGACCGTCACTTCGAAAATGTTTATCTGTTTACAATAATTTGAGAAATGTTTTTAAAGCTGATTTATCTCTTATGGAAATCCTCTTTTTTTTCCTTTTTTTCTTCAGGATTTTTACGGCCTCACGAATAAACAAAAAATTAATTGGATAAGAAAAGTAGTCCGAAATCATATAACACAGATTCCGTGCAAAATGGAGTATTTTTGAAATCTTGTGTTTATAATTATGACTTTATGGAGGGCTGAACTTAATAGTTTCATGTTTAGTTTCAATGTGTTTTTTTAATTCCTGTTTGTCAGACTGACATGTTCAATTTGCAACTTAACTTCAAAGCAAGAAAGAGAGAGAGAGAGAGATCACATTTTAAACCTTGTAAATTTAAGGGATTTTTTTTCAATTTCATTTCTGATCCCTTTTGTCCAACAAACTGATTACAACTCAATAACAAAAATAATATTTATCAAAATAATAAACAAATATTTAAATTAATAATATATAAGTACATTATATAATTACACCATAGGGCCTATAGTTAACGCAAATGAATCATGAAGGATTGTCACATGTGCCTCTAAGTTTTCACTGTATATATCATTACGCTCGGTTGCATTATATCCCTTCCGAATAAGACGTCATACAGGCCTATTAAAATGTAAGGCCCGTTCACACACGACGCGGTAAAAAGCAGCGTTTCTTTTTTCTTTCTGGTACTAAACAAAAAAATTGGCAAGTCGGATTGACAAAATGTAACTGGCGCAACAAAGGTCCCGTATACGCATCCTGACTTGTCTGTTGTAAGACATTTTTATACAGTTGTGAAAAACCCCGCGGTAAACCGCATCTATTTATGTGTAACAAGCCTTCAGCAGTAACTTAAAGTAAATTTCTACGCTGATATCAAGTTCGTTTTAAATAAAGAGAAAAAATCCATAAATTTGGTTTTAAAATCAAGAGAAAATATAAAAAACAGATCAATGAAAGTTTGAAAAAATCCGGTCAGAAATAATAGGCCAGGAGCCTGTCCCGAAATAGTCACCCCCATATTACATATGAGATTTGACCCCTTAAATTTACTTAGATCATCCATGTCATTTATAAAAAGCTTGTCAGCCGAACGAAGCCGCCGCGTTCGGCCCCCAGAGCCCCCCCCCCCCCCCCCGAAAAGAAAAGGGCCCCAAGTCGGGTCGATTTCAAACCGTCTAACATATGAAGAGTTTTCTTGCAAAAGGCCCTAAATCCACTTTACCTACTTCTTAGTAAATTGAGATTTTTTGTTTCACACAGTTCTATGATTTCATTCAAGAAGATTTTCATGTATGTTTAAGAGACATCACCACAGGTAACAATAATCACAATTAAAAAAATCCTGCGGCCGTCAAACATTTTATATGATTTTTTATATTTATTATTTTTTTGGATTTAGGGCCTTTTGCAAGAAAAGTGGGATTTAGGGCCTTTTGCAAGAAAAGTCTTGAATGATAATAGTAATTTACACATTAAAAATCTTTCTAATGAACCCCAAATCCACCGCCCTTGTTCCCCTAACCTCTTGTGCTGCTCCATCTGCCTAAAGTGTTCAATGGGTTATGATAAACCTTGCCTGATATAGCAACATTATAAAATCAATCAAAATTTAAACTTCGAAAGAGAATTGGGATGACTTATCGAAAATCATCATCTGACCTTAAAAATAAAGCAGACATGATCTAGATAACTGCACAGAATATTTGCTTTGCTAGGATAAACATTGCCTGATATAGCAATATTTTTAAGTCCATTCCAAAGATAATTTGTATTGTTTAATGACAGTAGCCAGTCATTATCTGCCCTTAATAAAGCAGATTTGCTCAAGATAAAAGCAATATCTACTGTATCCAGAGTAGAATGCATCATCATAATCAACATCACATCACGTAGCCAATACCATCAGTATCACCAGTACAATTGTCATCGTCATCACACCATTACCATCATCAGAACATTCAGCATCACACCATCATACACATGAATGAAATCAGCATCAACATCATCATAACCAACATCATCATTGTTATCATCATTATTGCCATTATCATCACCATCATAACCGTCATCATCATCATCGTCATTATGGTGATCGTAAATACCTTTATCGCCATTATCATTACCACCACTATTATCATTATCTCTATCACCATTTCTACCATCATCACATTTATCACTGTCATCATCAACATCACCATCACTAACAGTAGCATCATCACCATCATCTTTGTCATGGCTGTATTATTCATGTCGGGTCCATGACATTTGCTCCTGCGACAATTGCTCCGGTCTAACTTTGCCATGTTAATCCTAAACCTAAACCTAACCCTAACCCTAACCCTAATCCTAATTTCTCTGCCACTTACTTTCATTTTTCTTTCTTTTTCTGGGATTGTTGGTTATATCTGCAAGCTCCATTGTTGTAGTAATTTTCAAGATCTTGATAAACGAAGGAATTTTGTGTATTTAATTCCCATAAAAAATGTCAAAAAATGAAAAGATTCTCACACAGAGTCTCTGGATACATGTAGATGGTTGTGTGGAGGCGCGTGATTATTCACTTAGCCAATCAGGATGCAGGATAGATAAATGGATATAGGGCTTTTTGCAAGAAAAGTGTTTTGGATTTAGGGCCTTTTGAAAGAAAACATAATTTTCATCTCATTTTTTAACAAACTTCCTGAAACTTTTAGAAGTTGAAATATAGCCAGTTTGATGCACATGGTCAATGTCTATTAAGGCATATAAAAAAGTGCCATATGATAAAAAATGGATTTAGGGCCTTTGCAAGTAAGCTCTTCAAATATAGCCAGTTTGATGCACATGGTCAATGTCTATTAAGGCATATAAAAAAGTGTCATATGTTAAAAAATGGATTTAGGGCCTTTTGCAAGTAAGCTCTTCATATACGCCAGACTTTGTCAGAAGGAAGTTGTATGACTATACATTACATTACCAAAACTACTGACCAAATTTTCCGTCGGGATGGGTTGTCAGACGGCCCCTAAAAATTGGGGCATATTTTTACATGGACCACATTTTGTCAGAAGGAAGAAGTATGGGTGTACATCACAAAAATATAAAAACTGACAAAAGGTTCCATCGGGAAGGTGGTGTAACACGCCCCTGAAAAAAACACACCAACCTTTGCTGCCTCAAAGGCTCTGGATAGAGAGAAAACAATTTTTTTTGCATTACAACCATAATACCTGGAAAATGTCACATTCAATTCAGCATGAATTTATAAAGTACAATCTCGAGTATTTTAACATTCTGTGGATGCATTTGTGTCAAAATCATTTCAATAATAAGTTATTAAATTGGCAAAATTGTATAATTTTTATAGCTTTCTCAAAAGTAGTCGAATGGTTATGAATATGTAAACACACCGATTGTCCATCTGTGCCTGTGTGACAAGCATAATATACAGTGTTAGTCAGAAAAAAATGTTATACATTTGTTTTAATTGAGTACTTTTTAAAAAAATGTGGGATTAACAGAGTATTTTTTAACATGTATAAATAGAGTATATAGTTATCTTCCTTCGTTGTTTTGTAACAATGAGCGTAAAGTTTATGCAAAATAAACATGAGAACTAATAAATAAATAAAGCCAGAAATCATAACATTCAGTAATCTTCACTGAAAAGTCCCTTTTCATAGTCAATTTGGGCAATTGGACATAGCTTTCAATCTTCCACATGGCGTATTTCTGACCTCGATGGAGCATCGCTGCCATGGCCCTACGAAGTGTCTGCCTGTCTTATCGCAGATTGGTTGCTTCTCTGATGATTTATTGCTGAAAGTCATCCAGGTCTGCAGGTGGGCTGCTGTACACCTATTGGACTTCAGGAACCCCTAGACGAAATAGTCCATGGGTGTTAGGTCTGAAGATCTTGGGACCATTCCACAGGTTCGCCTAATGAGCGCTACGACTCAATTGTTATTACAAAAGGCTTCCTTGCTAATTGTACTTGCTAATTGTTATTTCAGCTATGGTACAAAAATTATGTTTTCTATCATATTTGTAATATAAGCATTTTAAAAGTGTAACTGTTTTTTCTGACTCGCACTAAAGCTTGCAAGATGTTTGTGTAAGAATCCATTATTACCCTCTGAAGTTCATAACGAGGTAGAAAATGAACGTTGCCGGTCATATGTATTCACTGGCGTAGACAGGGGGCACCGGGGGCCATGGCCAATCTATTCAGCCACTTGAAAAAAAAAGCGAGAGCGACATGCAGCGAAAAAGCGGGGGAAATGAGAGAAAAGAGCCTAAAAGGGGCTACAAGCGTCAAACGTCAAAGTTTTCGCACTTTCCGCGGGAAGGGGGAAATAACTCTCCTCTCCCTGCACCCACACCTGTTACCATGGGTGTCCATCCCAGTGGGGTGGGGGTATATATAAAAAAAAAATTGAGGTGGGGGGATGCCTGTATTATTACCCCACCCCCCCCCCCCCCCCGATATTTTTGGATCATGATATACATTAACTTAAATCTAATAATTATCCAAACTCATGATGTTTGATCTTGAAATACCATCACATTCTTTAATGATTAGATGTAAGGAAATAAGAAATGCCATAATTTCAATGCGAAAATATCGTTCGCTCGCATTGTTATTCTCAATTAAGGGTTAAGGGGTTCCGTCCATTGGCGCAGATCCGTGCATTTCTTCTTTTCATTAAAAACCATTTAAAAAAGTTTTATCGACAGATTTTTGAAAAATTCCCTGATGTAGGAGGGGGATAACCCCTCCCACCACCGCTCGGTCTCTTCGCTCAGTGGTGTATGTAGGGGACAGGGGGCACGTTCCCCGTGCAGCACTTGGAGGGGGCGCAAAAAACGCAAAGGAGAGAAAGAAAAATAGGGGGAAATGAATAAAAATCATAATCTTTACGGATCACCGCCCCAAATCCGCAAGGTAAATGCACTAGAATTTTTTTTTTTGACGGTTTTGAAATGCGAACATTTTCCAAAGCTTGGTCGCTTTGCTCCGGGTCCCTCGCATAATTATTTTCTTTCAGGATCTCGTAATTTCGCTCCCCCAGTATATAGTTCTTAAACCATTGGCTACTGAATTCTTTAACTCTCATAGGGTTAATACAGGAGACACCCGGTTCCCGTAGTCTAGGGGTTAAATAGCATAAAGGCTTCAAAAGGTTTGAAAAAAAAGATGTAATTGATTTGCTCGCTATATTATGTAAGTTTCATATGACTCCTGCTAAATATTGCGCTCCCAACATAGGATAAAGTGTATAAAACAGCATTTGCAAAGGTTCACTTTTGATAGAAATCTCAACTTCAGGTCGCCTTGCTGAATTTATTGACTCGTTCTCAAGCCTATAGGGATTTGTTAGTTCTGCTCCCGATTGTAGAAGTTAGTGAATAGAAAACCGTTTATCAATGTATAAAATTCGAGCTTCTCTACCGCTCAACTGTGGTGGTCAAATGCAAAATTTCCTTGGCAAAATGCACAAGAAAATACGTTTTTTAGTGTTAAAACTTGAAAAATTTGCCGCTTTGCTCCCTGACTTGTACAATAACGTAGATAGGTTTGGGCACAAGAGGGGAGGGGGGGGGGCGGGCGTAACTTCACTTTTTTTGCCCCGGGAGCCATAATCCCTATATAGATACGCCACTGACTTCGCTCTCTCGCATGTAAAATGTTGCGTCCAAATAATAATATTGAAAAGAGGTCCGGCGTCGAACTATAACTTTCCCCCTAAAAAAAATTGTTTGCTGTAGGCTACAAGCCGTTATTTTTTCTCTCAAATTTGCTAAAACGTCAAAGCTTTCGCACTTCGCGCGGGAAGTGGTAAACTCCGCTTCCCTTCACCGGATCCAGGGGGGGGGGGGGTGCACTTCCGGCACGTGCCCCCCCCCCCCTTTTGGAAGAGAAGTATGCATTTTGACCATAGACGATCCGCCATTTTCTCGAATGTGCCCCCCCCCCCCCTTTTAGAATGAAAGACCTTTTTTTTTTTTTTTTTTTTGCTTGTCTGGGAATTATGGAGGGAAAGTGGACCCCCATAACCCCTAGCTGAGCTAATTGTGAAGGTTTTGGGGAAAAAAAATTGTCGCCCCCCCCCCCCCCCCCCCCCCCCCCCCCCCTCCACCCTCCTCCCTGGACCCACCCCTGTTACATACAGTGCAGTATATACTGCATCCAAAATAACTGAAAAGCAGCCAGGGCGTCGAACTAACATTCCGTCTAAAAAAAAAGGCGTTAAAACTCCCCTTCCCTGCACCCACCCCTGCTACATACAGTGCAGTATTACGTCCACATAGTGGAAAGCAGGCAGGGCCTCGAACAAGCCGTTTATCTTTCTCTCAAATTTGCTAAAAACGTCGGAGCTTTCACGCTTCGCGGGGGAAGGAGGAAACTCCCCCTCCCTGCACCCACCCCTGTTACATAGAGTGCAGCATTGCGTCCAAATAACTGAAAAGCGGCCAGGGCGTCGAACTTACTTTCTGCCTTAAAAAGTGCTACGAGGCGTTATTTTTCTCTCAGATTTGCTGTAAAACGTAAGAGCTTTCGCGCTACTCCCCCTCCCTGCACCCACCCCTGTTACATACAGTGCAGTATATATTGCATCCAAAATAACTGAAAAGCAGCCAGGGCGTCGAACTAACATTCCGTCTAAAAAAATGCGCTAAAACTCCCCCTCCCTGCACCCACCTGCGACATACAGTGCAGTATTACGTCCACATAAGTGGAAAGCAGGCAGGGCCTCGAACAAGCCGTTTATCTTTCTCTCAAATTTGCTAAAAACGTCGGAGCTTTCACGCTTCGCGCGGGAAGGAGGAAACTCCCCCTCCCTGCACCCACCCCTGTTACATACAGTGCAGCATTGCGTCTGAAAAGCGGCCAGGGCGTCGAACTAACTTTCTGCCTTAAAAAGTGCTACGAGGCGTTATTTTTCTCTCAGATTTGCTGTAAAACGTAAGAGCTTTCGCGCTACTCCCCCTCCCTGCACCCACCCCTGTTACATACAATGCAGTATTAAGGGGCCGTTCCACTATACCGCTCTGGCTCCCGATCTACCCCGATCTGGTAGATTTTGGTTGATCGGCGAAAGCGTATTGGCATCGCTTGCAATCGGCAGCATCGTAAAGACGGCGTTGTGAGATCGGGATAGGAGCGGGAATTTTTCAGAACGGGGAGAAATTTTGAACATGTTCAAAATTTCTCCCCGATCTCCCCGATCAAAAATTTATCGTAAAGCTAGCGGGGCGATCGTAAGGACAGCGTAAAGAAAGCGGGGAGAGCGTAGTAAGGTCTTTCTAAGCGTAGCAACAGTGGCACCAGATCGGCGATATTAGTCAACACCAATATAGTTCCGCTGCCGCCCCGCTCCACGCAGATCGAATCACGACCTTCCGGCTGCAATGCCGCTCTCCTTACGCAACCGACTCGCTTATCTAGTTCCCAATACGCTCTTATTGCGCTGCGCTGTCGCTCTTACCACGCTGTTCCCGCTCTTCCAACGCTGTTCTCGCGTTACCTACGCTGCTTCTGTGCGCTGTTCAGCAGTAACATTAATTCCCTCACCCAATACTTATTATAAATTATGCGAGAACGGGGAAACAGTGTGATTAGGTCGCATATAGAGCGCACATACATCGGACCGCATTGGCAAGATCGTGCAAACAGCGTAGTTACATCATTATTGAGCGTAACCTGAGCGCCGGTTATTAGTCCCAGGATCCCGATAATCGTAATCAAAGCGTAGCGAGCACGCGCTAGTCCATACAGCGTATGGAAAGCGTGGCTCCGTCGTATTAGCTGTGGATCGGCTCAATTTTTCCCCGATCTAGCCCGACCTGAAAAAAATCGCAAAATCGTAGCCAGATCGGCATAGTGGAACGGCCCCTTTACGTCTAAATAACTGAAAAGCAGACAAGGCGTCGAACTATAACTTTCCGCCTAAAAAAAATGCTACGAGCCGTTATCTTTCTCTCAGATTTGCTGTAAAACGTAAGAGCTTTCGCGCTAGGCGCGGGAGGGAGGAAACTGCCGCTCCCTGCACCCACCCCATCACCAATTTCGCACAACCGCCCACTATCTTCTGAAAAGAAAAGAAAATGCATTTTTTTTTTAGTGTTAAAACTTAAAAAAATTTCCGCTTTGCTCCCTGACTTGTACAATAACATAGATAGGTTTGGGTACGTAACTTCACTTTTTTTGCCCCGGGCGCCATAATCCCTATATAGATACGCCACTGACTTCGCTCTCTCGCTTGTGAAACGTTGCGTCCAAATAATAACTTTCTTCCTTAAAAAAATGTTTGCTATAGGCTACAAGCCGTCATTTTTCTCTCAAATTTGCTAAAACGTCAAAGCTTTCGCACTTCGCGCGGGAAGGGGAAAACTCCCCTTCCCTTCACCCACCCCTGTTACATATACCGTACAGTTTTGCGTCCAAAATAACTGAAAAGCAGCCATGCAGGGCGTCGAACTAACATTCCATAATTATGTATTATTAAAAAAGGTGCTAAAACGTCAGAGCTTTCGCGCTTCGAGCGGGAAGGGGGGAACCCCTCCTCCCTGGACCCACCCCTGTTACATATACAGTGCAGTATATATTGCATCCAAAATAACTGAAAAGCAGCCAGGGCGTCGAACTAACATTCCGTCTAAAAAAAAAGGCGCTAAAACTCCCACCCCTGCTAAATACAGTGCAGTATTACGTCCAAATAAGTGGAAAGCAGGCAGGGCCTCGAACAAGCCGTTTATCTTTCTCTCAAATTTGCTAAAAACGTCAGAGCTTTCGCGCTTCGCTCGGGAAGGAGGAAACTCCCCCTCCCCTCAACCACCCCTGTTACATACCGTACAGTTTTGCGTCCAAAATAACTGAAAAGCAGCCATGCAGGGCGTCGAACTAACATTCCATTATTTATTATTAAAAAGGGTGCTAAAACGTCAGAGCTTTCGCGCTTCGAGCGGGAAGGGGGAAACCCCTCCTCCCTGGACCCACCCCTGTTACATACAGTGCAGTATATATTGCATCCAAAATAACTGAAAAGCAACCAGGGCGTCGAACTAACATTCCGTCTGAAAAAAAAGGGCGCTAAAACTCCCCCTCCCTGCTCCCACCCCTGTTACATACAGTGCAGTATTACGTCCATAAAGCAGCCAGGGCGTCGAACTAACTTTCTGCCTTCAAAAAGTGCTACGAGCCGTTATCTTTCTCTCAGATTTGCTGTAAAACGTAAGAGCGTTCGCGCTACTCCCCTCCCTGCACCCACCCCTGTTACATATACAGTGCAGTATTACGTCTAAATAACTGAATAGCAGACAAGGCGTCGAACTTTAACTTTCCGCCTAAAAAAAACGAGCCGTTATCTTTCTCTCAGATTTGCTGTAAAACGTAAGAGCTTTCGCGCTACGCGCGGGAGGGAGGAAACTGCCCCTCCCTGCACCCACCCCCTGACGAGCACGCTTTGCGAGCTCATCACCAATTTCGCACAACCGCCCACTATCTTCTGTGGTTGATTGATTGAATTGGTTTATTGTCAAAAAAAGCATGCAGCTAATAAAAAGCTGACATTGTTCAATTGACAAGATAAAATACATAAAAGTACAGTTAAAATATAAATTAAAGTATGTTAATACATACACAGGCGTAGACATGATTTTTCAATAGGGGGGGGGGGGGGGGCAGACGGGAAGGATCCAACCGCATAGCCAGGATATATAGTACTATGAAAATACTCCGATCAGAGTTATGGTGAGTTTCAAATTTTTGGACCTTTTATTTCAGATCATCTTCAGGAACTAAAATATAAGTGAGCATGAGCTGTTTGTATAGTCTGAAAGTTGACATCAAGTAAATTCAATCAGATAAATTACAAACAGAAAAGGAACAAGATTAAAAGTTACAAAGGAGAGTGATTGAGAAGTATACCAACAAATTGAATGTTAAATGGGATCAAGAAATTGAATAGAGTAAGAATGTTGATTAGGGGATAATATATATTGTATAGCCTACAAAGGGAAAGTAATGTAATAGTAGAGGGTCTACTAGTCAAGAGTAGGTTACAGGAGTTCAAGTAATTGAACAATTAATTATTAAAGGGAGGACAACATTATGTAGAATGTAACTGAATGAGGGAGAGATAACGATAGAACAATAAACACTACTTGTTATAAAAGGCTGAGGTCATGGACTTGAAGTCCTGTAACCTACTCTTCACTATATAGTATACCCTTTACAATTATATTGTCTGTTTGTAATATACATGTATCTGACTGAGTTAACCTGATGTCAAGCTTTCAGACTATATATAAACAGCTATGTGAAATAAAAAAATCGAAAATTTGAAACTCATGACTCTGATCGGAGTATTTTTCTAGCAATGCATTTGTGTCATGAATGGTATAGATTTCAGCATGCAGCCACATAGGCCAGATACTTGGCAAGCTCCTCTCTTATGTCTGACAACATTTGGTCCATGGGCATGGTTGTCGATCCGGGGGGGGGGGGGGGTATATATCAAAAAATAAAATGAAGTGGGGGAGGGGGGGGGGGAGCTTGTATTATCACCCCCCGATATTTTTTTAATATAATAAATAAGAATTATGATATATTAACTTAAAACAAATAATTATCCCAACTCATTATGTTTGATTTTGAAATACCATTACGTTACAAATAAGGAAATAAGAAATGCCATAATGTCAATGCGAAAATATCGAAGAATTTTTTTTCGCTCGCATTGTTATTCTCAACTAAGGGGTTCCGTCCGCCCATTGTCGTAGATTCCTTTTTTTTTTCATTAAAAACCATTTGGGATGCTCTAAAATGCAAGTTTTCCAGACAGACTTTTGAAAAGGTCCCTGGTATGGGAGGGCCATTTAGTGGCGTATCTAGGGGAGGGGGGCAGGGGGCACGTGGTACTTGGAGGGGGCGCAAAAGGGGGAAAAAGAGAGGGAAATTAAGAAAAATCAAAATCTTGCGCCCGGATTGTGCGTCCGAAAATCCGCAAGGTAAATGCACTAGAAATCTAGTTTCTGGAGGTTTGAAATGCGAAAATTTTCCAAAGCTCGGTGGCTTTGCTCCCTCGCATAATTATTTGTTTCAGGATCTTCAATTTCGCGCCCCAGTATATATTTCTTAAATAGCATAAAGGGTTCAAAATTTGAAAAAAATAAAGATGTAATTGCTTTACTCGCTTTATCATGTAAGTTCATATGACTCCTGCTAAATATTGCGCCCCAATAGAGTATAAAACAGCATTTGCAAATAAATCTCAACTTCAGGTATAGCCTTACTGAATTTCTCGATTTTGTCGATAGGGTTTTTGTTAGTTTTGCTCCCGATTGTAGAAGTGAGTGAATAGAAAACCGTATATATCAATGTATAAAATTCGAGCTTCTCTGCTGCTCAATTGCGGTGGTCAATTGCAAAATTTCTTAGGTAAAATGCACAAGAAATTGCGTTTTCAGGGTTAAAAATTGAAAATTTTGCCGCTCGGTCGCGTTGCTCCCTCTCTTATACAATACCGTAGATAGGTTTGGGCACTCGGGGGGGGGGGGGGGGGGTGCGTAACTTCACTTTTTTGCCCCAGGCGCCATAATCCCTAGATACGCCACTGGCTTCGCTCCCTCTCCGATCACCACCCCCCCCCCCCCCCCCCCCCAATCATGAACATGGATCGACACCCCCTGTCCATGGGCCTTATTAAAGGAAAAAAACATAATTTTTAGGGGCCGTCTGACAACCCATCCCGACGGGAAATGTTATCAATTTTTTTTCTAATGTATACCAAAAGAAAACAAGAAAAGAAAACGACATCAACGGTGCATGAGCAGACAGTTGATAAAAAAGAATAATCTGTCGTTCACTTTCAAGTCATTATCTTGATTTTTTTTTAAGGTATTGTTTCCTTACTGTATTACAATGGCTGAACTTCTGAATTTCAGTGATTTAGCATTTGCCATTTTTTTTTCTTCACTTGACCAATTTTGTAAATTGGTATATGTTACAAAACATTGAAATACTAGTAAGTGGTCATATCAAAATCAACCTTAATGATTTCACGTCCCCTCTTTCAATCCATCTTTCACAACCATTACTACAACAGGTTAGAGAAGTTAAATTTGAGGGATCTTCTATTACTATCGACGTGACGAATGGGTTATGGTCCTGCCTGGGATCATTTTCGATGCTACATACTCTCATCATCTCAGACTCCTCTCTGAGTTTCCCGTCATCTTCACCTAAGCTTCCAGTCGTCACAAAGCTTATAGCAAAGGGAGTGACGGCACAGAGCTCCGAAGGTCTGCTCTCATCGCTCCCAGGCTTGAAAGAGATCGATATCACTATCGATGATGCAGAGAGGAACATATCCGATATTACGGCCAGCTCTAGGCCTATGCGTCATCAGACCGGGGATCACGTCTCATCCTCACTTTCGACAGATCAGATGACTGGCTCGAAAGACAAGATTGCAGGACTGGGCCTTCTGATCAGCGAACAAACCCCAAACCAACAATGGCTACATTTGTTCGGGCAGAAGGGCAGGGATGAGGAATCCTTGGTTGACCTCTTTGGCAAGGCATTGCAGTTAAACTTAAAGTGAGTACGGTAGGCTAGATCTAACGACATAGATCTAACTAGGCCTAGTAGTACTAACGTTAGTAGGCCTAGGCTGCTAGGCCTAACTGTTATAGGCCTAACGTTAGTAGTAACTGCCTAGGCCTATGCTATAGCCTAGCCCTAGCCCTAGGCCTAAGTTCTAACTCAGCTGCTGTTACTGTTTAAGTGTTAGTGTTAACGATCAGTGTAATGATAATAGGTCTTAAGATATAGGCCTAACTTAGGTTTTAACTTTTTTTTTATTAGATTATTGATTTAAATCCCTCTAGAGTCTAGGCCCTATGGTCAATATTAAGGATACCGGTATGTGCCAACTGCCAAGAGCACAAAAAACTTAGGCTAGGGCCTAATGAAGTTGTTATTTTTACGAGCAATCATTCTCATTCTAGCCTAACTTTACTCATGTATGATGGGGTGACCATATTTCGCGCACATTAAAATTTGTATTAGAATGTGATATTCGATAGGCCTACTTGATTTCTCATATTCTACAATAATTTATAAAGTTTTATAGGCCTACCAAACGGAAAGCAAAATTCTGGACTAAAACTTGATTCAACAAGAACATTAATCGACGAAGAATTTCGGAAATATAGCGATCTAGGCTAGGCCTAGGCCTAACTTTAGTTAGTCGAAACCCAGTGTCGGATCGCGCAACACACTGAAAAAAAGGGCATAAAAACCACGAGACCTAAGTTCGCGCACGTAGATTAACATCTAAGTTATCCAACGTAGCGGTCCAGCAAAGGGAAGATAATTGATCATTTGTAAGACAAAATATCATACAATCATTTGGTATCACGTTTTACCTACAACTTTGATGACATCTTCTATCAAAATGAGGATTTTTGGACCGTTGTTGGTAACTTTTCGGAAACTGACGCAAACAGTAGCAAAATTGCCGATATTTTGTCAATATCTTCATAATTTCTCACCCAACTTAAAAGAAAATATAGTCCATATGTAATTTTAGCTTCCTCTATCTAATACTCAGTAATACTAATAGCGCTATCAGATTTTCGCAATCTTTTGTAGTTTTTTAGATATTGCCCTGTGCGCGAACTTAGGTCATGCGCGAAATATGGTCACACCACCATACATGTAGGCCCAAACGCAGTCTATGTCTATGTGGGAATATGTCGACCAATCGCTGCTGCACTAAGACTAGTAGTAGCCTAGACCGAAATTTTCTGTCTCTCGTTCGTTTAATAGCCTCTAGGCCTAGTCTTATTTGGATAGGGCCGGCCATTCACGTAGAGACAGAAACGCTCCATTCACTCGCCTGTGCAAACTCACTGTCAACCGCTTGACACTCCCACTCCCAGTAACTTTGTTAGGCAGTAACTTGTTAGCATGTCGTTTTTGTAAATCGTATTATTCACATTTTAACTATTAAAACTAAGTAGGCCTACCGGTAGTTACTAAGAAAGTACGTTCAAAGTTCATTTTTTGCCTGAAAATAATACATTCCGACGTTTTAAAGGTTAAAAAATTTTGAATGACGAAGTCGAAGGCTCGAAGCCTATTTTAACAATATTTGTGTAGCCTAGGGCTAGGCCTAACTGTTAGGCCTAAATTAAATAGATTAGGCCTAGGCCTAACTGTTAGGCTGTATACTTAAACGAACATGTTCAACTTACCAATTTGACTGTTATTCCTTTTAATGCTCCTTTTTCAGGTAATTCAGGGTCCAAAGTTTCCTCCCTTTGAAAATCTTCCAGCCGTATTCAAACTGTATAGCCTAGTCTACCTAGTGTGTAAGTCAATGGGATTCGGTTTGCACAGGCAAGTGAATGGAGCGTTTCTGTCTCTAACTAAAGTTAAGTGAAGAGCTACGAACGAGAGACAGAATTTTCGGTCTAGTATAAGACTAGGCCCCAAGTGTAAAATAAAAAAAGAACACCCAAAATGATTGCAAAATCAATGTAAGCAGGATATAATTCACTTTCATTTGCTAGATTACCTGGTTCAGGGACTCTTCAAATAATATATTTTGCTTCAAATTTTGAGATTCCAAGATGAAATTGAATAATTTAAATAGTTAGGCCTAGGCTCTAGCCCTAGGCCTAGGGCCTATTTCCCTCTTCTTCCTGTAGGCTACTACTAGGCTATGTCTATGTCATGATCTATCCTGGAGGCTGGACTAATCCAAGATAATTCACATAAAGCCTATTGTAGGAATTCAGACAGAAACATGTATGATGGGGTATAAGGTTAGTTTGAATAACCTTGTACATGACTATACAAGTGTTGATAGGTCTATTTTTGTAAAGCAAAGTCTTGCTCGCGAAGTGTTTTCATACATGTGACCGACATGCTGAAATCTACCGTGCATGTGTTAATTACACAGATACCGTCCTTGCATGCTTCTCTATTATTATACATGTATTATGTCTTGTTAAACTGGTGGAGATCCTCAGGCTCAGTTGGTGTGTTTACATAATCCTCACATTTTCTTCTCTTTTTTTTTCCTTTTGGTGAGGGGGTAATTTTGAGAAAACAGTAGGCCTACATATTTCATAACCATATAACTCAGTATTCAAATTATTAAAACTAAATGCATTCACGAAAAAAAAAATCAAAATTATACATATGATATATAAATTTATGACAATAGTAATATAATATATATAATTTCATTACAATACTCAAAATTATAGATAAATTTTGAGTATTGTTATCTTCGTAAATTGCATTGGGTGTCAATCTTTGAATACTGGTATATACCATTGAACTGAATTGAAGAAAACAATTTTTAACTGTTGAAGTCAAATGCTTTTCTATGTCAAAGGGCACTTTATTCAAAGGGTCTGACACCCCTTCCTGATAAAAAATGCGGTCAGCCTTTTAGATTTGTGTAATGTCCGGTCATACTTCCTACTGGCAATGTTTGGTGCAGCGGCGGATTTTTTTTTTTTTTTTTTGGGGGGGGGGGGCACATCCGCCCTTACCCCCTTTGGAAGAAACGAAAACGTTTTTTTTTTTTTTGCTTGTCAGAGAATTATGGAGGGAAGCTAAACCCCCATAACCCCGCGAGCGAATTTTGGTGGTTGGCGATTTTTTTAGTTTGTCGCTACTCCCCCCCCCCCCCCCCCCACCCCCATACACAATTCTGGGTCCGCCCCTGATTGTGTGCGTGGGGTAGGTGGGGTGAAATCGACCCGACTTTGTCGTCAGCTTTGGGGGTTTGAGGGGCTAAACACGACGGCTACGGTCAGGCTGACAATGTTTTTGTCAATGACTAGTTAATCTTTAAGGCGTCAAATCTTATTGGTGTAATTTCGGGACAGGCTCCTGACTTATTACGTTGCTTGTCCGTAGCAATATAAATCAAAGGATAAAGTGGGATAGCTCACTGATGGCGAACTTCAACATACCATGTTAATAAATGAAGAAGCTTAATGGGAGGAATTTTAATTTGTAAACAAATTTAAGGCGTTACTCCCAGTGTTAAAGATCGTATGCTCGATCTGTAATGAAAATCACAAGTCAGAAAAATTTGGAACGAGCGGGATTTGAACCTGTCATCTACTGCTTGCCGGGCAGCGACTTAACCACCAGGCTATTCTGGTTCACGGCCAAGTCACAATGAAATGGAATCAAATACCCAAGATCCTCTTCTTTCTGACTCATTAATATACAACGGTCCGCCGTGGACAATAGTTAGTAAATGAAGAAGCTTAATGGGAGGAATTTTAACACTGGGAGTAACGCCTAAAATTTGTTTACAAATTAAAATTCTTAAATATTATTGAATATTTAAAGCATCCTTTTAAAAGAGTGAACAAAAAAAAAAAAAAAAAAGGAAAATCGATTCAAAATTTCTCGCATCAATCACGGGTTTCCCCTATTATCAGCACGCCTTTGTGTGTGTTCTTGTTCATGTTTTTAAGCCATGCATTTGAAATGAAATTGGCATCATAATTACTTTTTTGGTCGGGTTAATGTGTCGACTCAAAATATCCACCTAAAATCCTTAAACTTGGTCACAAGTCTCTATGATTATCAAAGATTTTTATTGGGTGTAATTATGTTTCATATGACAAAGGACCAGTAAGGTACAAAATATCCCACCAAAAGAGGTATAAAAACACTCGCAGGAAAACAAACACACACACACAAACAAAGAAAAAACCTTTACCAAGTTTGGAAAAGATAAGAGATGATTCTGTTCAAGTTATAAAAAGAAATAAATTAGCTCAGATTTCCATTATATTACAATTGGCATGATGTGCAATTCTGAAGTATGACTACAAGGCGAAGCCATGATTTTCAATAGGGGGGGGGGGCAGACGTGAAGGATCCAACCGCATAGCCAGGATTTCATTTTAGGGGGCGGTTGTGGGGCACGCGAATCGTGCTCTCCAGGGGGTGTGTGCAGGGAGGGGGATTCCCCCCTCCCGCGCGTAGCGAGAAAGCTCTTACGTTTTACAGCAAATCTGAAAGATAACGGCTCATAGCAAACAATCTTTTTTTAGGCGGAAAGTTATAGTTCGACATCCTGCCTGCTTTTTCAGTTATTTGGACGTAACAATGCACTGTATGTTCCAGGGGTGGGTGCGGGGAGGGGGAGTTTCCCCCTTCCCGCGCGAAGCGCGAAAGCTCTGATGTGTTTAATAGCACCCTTGGCTGCTTTTCAGTTATTTGGACGCCATACTGCACTGTGTTGTAACAGGGGTGTGTGAAGGGAAGGGGAGCTTCCCCCTTCCAGCGCGAAGTGCAAAAGATCTTACATTTTAGCAAATTTGAGAGAATAATAACGGCTTGGAGCAAACAATTTTTGTTGGCGGAAAGTTACAGTTCGACGCCCGGACCGCTTTTCAATTACATGTGTTTGGACGCAACAGTTCATATGCGAGGGAGCGAAAGATTTGCATTTGACCACCGAAGTTGAGCAGTAGAGAAAATCGAATTTTATACATTTATAAACGGTTTTCTATTCACTCACTTCTACAATCGGGAGCAGAACTAACGAAAACCCTATAGGCTTCAGAAAGAGTCGATAAATTTTGCATGGCGATCTGAAGTTGAGATTTCTTTCAAAAGTTGAACCTTTGCAGATAGTGTTTTATACACTTTATCCTATATTGGGAGCGCAATATTTAGCAAAACACATATGAAACTTACATAATAATGGCGAACAAAGCAATTACATCTTTATTTTTTGAACCCTTTAATCTATTTAAGAACTATATACTGGGGGAGCGAAATTACGAGATCCTGAAAGAAATTATGCGAGGGAGCAAAGCGACCGAGCTTGGGAAAATTTTCGCATTTCGAACCTTCAAAAACTAGATTTCTAGTGCATTTACCCTGCGGAGTTGGGGCAGTGATCCGTAAAGATTATGATTTTTATTCATTTCCCCTATTTTTCTTTCTCTCCTTTGCGTTTTTCCGCCCCCTCCAAGTGCTGCATGAGACACGTGCCCCCTGCCCCCTAGATACACCACTGAGCGAAGAGATCCAGCGGGGATGGGAGGGGGTATCCCCCTCCTACATCAGGGAATTTTTCAAAAATCTGTCGATAAATCTTGCATTTTAGAGCATCCCAAAATGTTTTTTAATGAAAAGAAGAAATGCACGGATCTACGCCAGTGGACGGAACCCCTTAATCCTTAATTGAGAATAACAATGAGAGCGAACGAATTTTCTTCGATACTTTCACATTGAAATTATGGCGTTTCTTATTTCCTTACTTCTAGTCATTAAAGAATGTGATGGTATTTCAAGATCAAACATCACGAGTTTGGATAATTAGTTTTAAGTTAATGTACAGTAGCATAATCCAAAAAATATTTGGAGTGGGGTAATAACACAGGCCATCCCCCCACCATCAATTTTTCTTGATATATATACCCCCATCCCCCCCCCCCCCCCCCCCCGGGACCGACACAGAGGTGGTGCAGTGAGAGGAGAGTTAAATCCCCCTTCCCGCGCGAAGCGCGAACACTTTGACGTTTTAGCAAATTTTAAGAGCCAGATAACGGCTTGTAGCCCCTTTTAGGCCTTTTCTCTCACTTTCCCCGCCTTTTCGCTCTCGCTCTCGGTTTTTTTTTCAGTGGCTGAATGGGGGGGGGGGGGGGGCATGGCCCCCCGGTGCCCCCTGTCTACGCCAGTGAGTATGACATTGTAGAGCCTGGCCTTATTTTGAAAACTATGGGTCAGAGAACTTTGTCATGTTTGCGCTCATTTATTGCATGCTTGTCAATTACATTTTCACCTGCCAGTAACCCTCCATACCATCTTCATCCAAACCACCTGTTCATAAGTTTTATCTTCTTCCTTTTCTCTTCTTTCTCTTCTTGTTTTCTTCTTCTTCTTCTTCTTCTTCTTTTTCTTCTTATCATTATTATTTATAATTATTATCATCAACATTGTTATTATGTCACTGTTAATCTTTTATCATTAATTACATTATTGCTAGTATAATAATCATCATAGTCCTTAACATGATTGTTATTATAATTTAATTCATATGCTAAAATAATAATAACAATCATGCTAAGGACTATGATGATTATTATTCTTATAATAAGTTTTATGTTATTCTTCTTATTATTATAATAATTATGATTGTCAGTATCTTCTTCTTCTTCATATTATTATTGTTACCATCAGTACATTTACTCTAAAAGCCGAAAAAATTATTACCGACTGTCTTGTTTTCCCTCTTCTTTCTCTTAAATACTATAGTTTTTCTGGATCCCTGAACTCGGACAGACGCGTATCAAATGTAAGTAGACTGGTAGGTCTCATTGTTTAGAAATGTTCAACAAAAACAATTTACATCTACACCGTTTCGCCTCATAGAAAATACAGCAAAAATAAATGATATTTCTTCCTTATTTACTTCATGTCGTACGACAATAATTTTTTTTTTAATTTTTGTAGAAGATTGTAAATGGCCAAGAAGTTAATAAAAATAATTGGTTTCTTGTAATGAAACTATTTATTGGAACAGAAGTCGAGCAAAATCACATCTTATTTCATGCCATTTCTTGTCAGCTTGTTTACACTTTGTTTCTCCAAACCACGGATATACTGCGATTTAGTTCTTTTAAATATCCTTCTTCTCGTCATTAAGATTCATGAGAAGAACCCGAAACTCGTAAAGCGTATGTTTTGTCCATGATAGTGAGAGGAAGAAATTGTATGTAACTCCCTAAATTGAATATGATGCAAAATTGACGCATTCATTTTCCTTGTATTCTATTACAGATCCCTAGGTTAACAATTGAGGACTGCCATCTATCTGCTGAGATGACCATCAGGTTGTGGTCCTGCCTCAGAGCCTTCACCTCACTGTCCAAGCTTACTATCTCACACTCCTCTCTCAGTTTCCCTCCATCTCCTCCTGAGCTTCCATCCATCACAAAGCTGATAGCCGAGAGAGTGACGTCACACAGCTACGAAGGTCTGTTCTCTTCTTTACCTGGCGTGCGAGAGATTGATATCACTATCGGAGATGTAGGGAAAGCAGACATATCTCAGATCCAGACTGGTCTTCGTCGACGTCTGACGGGACAGGAGCTCACGCGCATCAGGCTTACAGCACCCGATACACGAGAGACGATGAGAGACCTTGGTCTTCTGATCGGGGACAAGGTGATATTGTCAGGTGTGCTATCCGGACCGGAGGAGAAAGTAATTGATCTCGCTGAGCCTTCGACACGTTTGATATCATCTAGTTTGTATATAGAACAGTAAGTATTAAATTACTACCGTACCTATTTTGTTTTAAGATCCTTTTATTACTTCCATTTTCAAAATAACATCTAACAATGAGTTAAACATTTTATAAGCACGATCACTCATGCACATGGCATTATTGGATGATGAAATTTACATTTAAAACATTTTTTTAAAGAGTGAACAAAGAAACCAGAGTAAAGAAGAAAAGAAAAGTCGATTCAAAATTTCTCGCATCTTTCGCGGGTTTCCTTTTTAATCAGCGCGTTCTTGTTCATGTTTTAATCCATACATTTGACATGAAATGGGCATAATTAACTTTTTGGTCAGGTTAATATGTTGACTTTTAATTACCAAAATATCCACCTGGGCTCGTATTTTATAAAATACTTTAGAATGATATTCATGAATTCTTTAATTCGCATCTTTTTTAAACAAAAATCTTAATCAAAATGCGTATTTAATATAAAGATATTTGCTAAGAACTTTTTTCTAAACTTAAAGACTTTCATCTTATCCCATTTTTCAGAGTTAGGTATAAAATCTTTGATTTTTTCCAAGTCAAAATTCTTAAATGGACATACGCATTCTAATGTACAATGATGATAGGTAAGAATTCTACCCTATATTTTAGCATATAGGGAGGATGCTTAAATGGTCCGCTGGGCTGCAAAGATATACTAGTAGAATGAAAACCTATGGCTAATGACTATGATGAAAAAATACGAATGCACCTTCCATTATGAATGCACGTACCGCAGGTTTTAGACATTTGACCTATTTATAGATCTGCGCTGCGTGACGTGACGTGAGCTAGCTAGCTGTAGACTCTATTTATAGAAGCGCGCGCAGTCGACAGTCTAGCTAGTCGATCGTCGGCGCGCGCGGCATATAGTACGCGCAGTGTGGAATTTTGTACACACAAGTACAAGAAATTTAAAGAAAGAACCCGCACGCCCAGGCCAGGCGCACCGGCCCACCACCGAAATTAAACACTGACAACAACTAGGCCTAGTAATTGTGTGTTAACAAATCTCTTTAGTTTAATCAATAATAAATATGGAGATAGAGATCCCGGGCATTGTTAAGAGGTGAGATAAAATGTGTTTAATAATTATGACTGAGACCTGAGTAGACCTGGCTGTAACAGATCTAGCGGTAGATCTAACGCTAACTTTTATAGATGTAGGGCCTAAGTAGGCCTAGATGCCCACTAGTGACTAGGCACTAGTACTTAGTACTAGGCCTTCTTAGTACTAGCACTATAGGCACTAGACGACTGAGCTAGCAGGCCGCCGATTAGCGCTAGCCCTGGCCGGGTGACTGGACTAGCCCCAAATTATGAGCATTAATCATTTTTGTTTGGTTCTCCTATACGTTTTATGTATAATTGGGCATGATTTGCAGTTGAAATAGGATATCATTTTTCATACACTTTGTCTTTGTGTCAGAAAATTTTGTCATGTTTATGCTCATTGATTGCATGCTTGTCCATTACATTGTTCACCTGTCAATCACCCTCCATACCATCTCCATCCAAACCACCTGTTCATTGTACATTTCATCCCATTGTCATGTTCCATCCATACACTCAATGTTCAGTCAATGTTCTATGTATACACTCACTGTACATTGTATTCAAGCTATACACACTACGTGTCATGGTCATTGTCAAACACATTGCATATCACTCTCTCACATACATACACACTACCCTGCATCTCTCCCATGACTTTGATTTTAATTCGTATGCTTTACTAAAGTTTTGTTAAATTGTTGTTTTTCTTCTTCTTATTATTATTATCATTATTGTCATTAACATGGTTCTTATAATTGTTACCATCAGTGCTTTTACTCTAGAATAAGCCAAAATATTTTATTACCGACTGTCTTGTTTTTCTTCATCTTTCTCCTAAATGCTATAGGTTTTCTGGATCGCTGAACTCGGACAGACGCGTATCAAATGTAAGTAGGCCTGATAGGCCTCATTGTTTAGAAATGTTCAACAAAAGCAATTTATACATTCCGCCTTACAGAAGTTACAGCAAAATAACTATTTCTTCCTTATTCATTGCATTGTGCAAATGGCCTAATTCATACTACAATTAAATTGCAATTTCCAAAAGACGTCAGAAAAAAAATGAAAATGGCTAAAAGTTACCCCTTCCCCCCCCAAAAAAAAAAGAAAAATAATAAATAAAATAAAATAAATAAAATAATAATTCATACAAAATAACTTTAAAAAAAATAATACGATGTAGTAGTTGTAAAGCGTATGTTTCGTCCATGATAGTGAAAGCAAGAGATTGTATGTAACTCCCTAGATTGAATATGTGACCCGACGCCTCAAAACCTACAATAAGTAGTTTATTGTTTTTGTTTTATACATTTTCTGAAAGTAGAGATTCTCAGCTTTCCGATGGTATATCACTTGCTTAGTTTACTCAATGATAACACCTTTAAATATCACATTTAGAATCAGTATGTAACCAGCAGTCAATAACTCCTATTCAGAGAAAATGGCCATTTAAGTTCGAAACAAAAGAGTGATAAACCTTCGCTCTCTGTGTGCGCCCAAGTAAAACTGGGTTTTCAAATGGCCATAGCAAGCGGTATGAAGGGATTATCAGATTAGGCTGAATTTTGGCAAGCTGCTCCACGAGGACCTATTCATTACTCACTCTACAACTCAATTTAATACCTTTAGAGGTAAAGTAGTAATTTGGCATTGAATGAAAGTATTACAAAAGCTCTCCAAACATCCATTAGCTCCACAGGTGAAAAAAAGGAGTCATTTTAAAATGCCCCACAAACATATTTCTAAGTCGAATTACGACTCACAAACTTGAGACATGATAGAATGATAATGAAACTACCCATTTCTATCAAAAAAAGAAAATCGACTGATCGAAGCAAATTTACTATTTTGGGCTGTTTGCTACGTTGTGGTCCGTGCGACTTATTGTAGGTTTTGAGGCGGCGGGTCACATATGATGTAAAATTGATGCATTCATTTTCTTGTAATTCATTACAGATCCCTCTGTTAACGATTAAGGACTGCCATCTATCTGCTGAGATGACCATCAGGTTGTGGTCCTGCCTCAGATCCTTCACCTCACTGTACAAGCTTACTATCTCAGACTCCTCTCTCAGTTTCTCTCCATCTCCTCCTGAGCTTCCATCCGTCACATGGCTGACAGCTGAGAGAGTGACGTCACAAAGCTACGAAGGTCTGCTCTCATCGATACCTGGCTTGAAAGTGATCGATATCACTATCGATGATGCAGAGAGAGACATACCTCAGATCACGGCTTGTCTTCGTCTGACCGGGGGACAGCAGCTCACACACATCAGCCTTATAGCACCGTACTCACTCCCATCAGAGAAGAAGAATGTATCGAGAGAGACGATGAGAGGACTGGGTCTTCTGATCAGAGAACAAACCAACAACCTACAGTGGCTGTATGTGTACGAGGTGAAGTGCACAGACGAGGAAGACTTGGTTTACCTCGTCGAGTGCTGCAGACATGTGAAGACGATGAAATACGTACGGTAAGTTATTGTTCAACTCATAATATAAAATAGATTGTATGAGATGATTCTATTCCGTTTTTCTGCAGTACTAACGCGTAATAGTATGAATGCATTAAGGGATGAATAGTTTAGACGTCGGTGCAGCCTAGTTTTATGTTGATATTTAGGCGATCCTGGGTTTTAGCGGTCTAAACTTATTTTAGGTTGCTAACTTCAGCTCATCTATGCCCTAACCCTAACCCTAACCCTAACCCTAGTTAGCAACCTAAAATAATTTAGACCGCTAAAACCTAGGATTGCCGATATGTATTTATTAAAAACCCCCAAATTATTACTTCTCCTTATTGTTATTTTCTTATTTCAATATACAGTATTAGTATTAGTACATTTTATAATATGCATGTAGGCCTAGATTGAGCAAATATACATTTAGGTTACTAAAATTAGATTATTATTATCATTATCTTTATGGACACTATTACCATTAGGCCTATAGGTTTTCCGGTGAATGCAATCATTTGGTCACTCAAATTTATAATTCAAATTAACGCGAATGTCGCTCTTGGACGAATTCTGTAATTCAAATTAAGAATGCAAACATTCAAATTCAACGAGTCAACCAAACATGCATTCAGTTTACAAATTCGTGCATGCCGGTCTTATGAGATCAGTGCATGCAAGTTAACACGTTCGGTTTACTGTGTTAACTTGAATGCGCAGATCTAATATACAAGTGATCACTATGAACATGGCAAACAAAGAAGCGGACAAAATATACAGCTCCTCATTGTACCTTCCACAAATGCTCTGTTAGAGAAAAGATCATCCCTTCATTGCTATTATGTAAAAATATGTAGAACAGGTGTCAACATGCATATTCAGCTGTTCTACTTATTTTACATAATAGTAATGAAGGGATGTTCTTTTGTCTACCAGAGCAATTGTGGAGGGTACAATGAGGAGCTGTATATTTTGTCCGCTCTCTTTGTCATCGTGTTCATAGTGGATGGTATTTACAAGTTGAATTCACATTATGTGAATTTGTTTTCCTGTTGTTTAATTTGAATGCTCGGCCCGGATTCTTACTTTGAACAGTTCTTTCTTGGTCGACATTTACGTATACGCTGAATGCACGAAATATGAATGTGAGTGACCAAAATGTTTCCACGATTTCTTTTGTAAGCGCAATGTTATTCTAGTCTACATGTGAACGATCTAACTAAAACATAATCCCCGAGTACAGTACATTATTCAAGCTCTTTTAATATGGCTTCAAAGAAAATATAGGTCACTTTTAAAGGTCATTCGCCTGACGCTCTGAGATTAGAAAACGATAAAGGAAAGAGAAGTGCATGATATAGATCTAGACACTGTAGATCAGTACTGTTGATCAGCGATGTTGATTTCATGCCCTGTGAGAGCGAAATTTGCGGAAGTAACACCAAATGCGAAAATCTGATTGAACATTTCCAGTATCCACGTGTTACATTCACAACTGATAACCTAAAATCATGATTCAATGAAGATACATGTAGGCCTACTAATAAAGAAAGAAGAAACTCTATAATTACACAATAATTAGATTTATTATCATCATTTTAGTTCTCTTTTATTGTTATTATTGTTACTATTATTATTATTATTATTATTATTATATGTTTTCCTGGTCAATTTAATCATTTAGGCACTCAAATTTATAATTCAAATTAACGCAAATGTCGCTCTTGGACAAATTCTGTAATTCAAATTAAGAATGCAAAAATTCAGATTCAACGAGTCAACAAAACATACATTCAGTTTACAAATTCGTGCATGCCGGTCTTATGAGATCAGTGCATGCAAGTTAACACGTTCGATTTACTGTGTTAACTTGAATGCGCAGATCTACTATAAAAGTGCTCGCATTTACAAGTTGAATTCACATTATGTGAATTTGTTTTCCTGTTTAATTTGAATGCTCGGCCCGGATTCTTACTTTGAATAATTCTTTCTTGCCGACATTTACGTTACGTTGAATGGACGAAATATGAATGTGAGTGACCAAATGAGAACAGTGGCCGGGAAAACCTATTTAGTTGTAGTAGTAGTAGTATATTACTATTATTATCATCAGCGTCATCATCATCATTAATATCATTATTATTATTTTTGATTCCACGATTTCTTTTGTAAGCGCAATGTTATTCTAGTCTACATGTGAACGATCTAACTAAAACATAATCCCCGAGTACAGTACATTATTCAAGCTCTTTTAATATGGCTTCAAAGAAAATATAGGTCACTTTTAAAGGTCATTCGCCTGACGCTCTGAGATTAGAAAACGATAAAGGAAAGAGAATTGCATGATATAGATCTAGACACTGTAGATCAGTATGATGGGGAGCCCTATGTCTGCGCACCTAAGGTTTTGACCTGAAAATGAACAAGAATTTCTTTAATATTCCTCTAAAGCTTTAATTTATTTTATTCCTGATACTCTAAAGAATAAGTTTGAAAAAAATCTCATCAAAATTAAAGCAAGAACAATGCCATTTTCACAAGAAACGGTGGCCGTGTCATTTCAACATTGGAAAAAACAATGGTGCCCATGTCTGCGCACTCATTCATTTTACACGCAGTTCGGAAGTTTTGACGTGAAAGACAACATTTTGAGGGTTGTGAATAAAATGTCTGAAATAAGACCGTTTTTTCATTATTTTGACTTGTTTTTTGAATGAATACCTATCGCTATGATAAAGATGAAAAGTTAGTGTTCGTTGCGTGTTTTGTTTTATTAGAATCGCGCAGTTACGCGTGTGCGCAGACATGGGCACTGCGCAGACTTGGGCACTCTAGCCATACTGTTGATCAGCGATGTTGATGTCATGCCCTGTGAAAGCGAAATTTGCGGAAGCAACACCATTATTATTGTTACTACAGTATTATTATTTTTATATGTTTCCTGGTCAATGTAATCATTTAGTCATTCAAATTTATAATTCAAATTAACGCAAATGTCGTTCTTGGACAAATTCTGTAATTCAAATTAAGAATGCAAACATTCAAATTCAACGAGTCAACCAAACATACATTCAGTTTACAAATTCGTGCATGCCGGTCTTATGAGATCAGTGCATGCAAGTTAACACGTTCGGTTTACTGTGTTAACTTGAATGCGCAGATCTACTATAAAAGTGCTCGCATTTACAAGTTGAATTCACATTATGTGAATTTGTTTTCCTGTTGTTTAATTTGAATGCTCGGCCCGGATTCTTACTTTGAACAATTCTTTCTTGGTCGACATTTACGTTACGTTGAATGGACGAAATATGAATGTGAGTGACCGAATGATTAAAGTGGCCGGCAAATCCAATATTAATATCAGCAGTAGTAGGCCTAGTAGTAGTAATAGTAGTGTTATTATTATTATCAGCGTCATCATCATACACATTACCATTATTATTATGTTGCCATGATTTCTTTTGTAAGCCCAATGTTATTCTAGTCTACATGTGAACGATCTAACTAAAACATAATCCCCGAGTACAGTACATTATTCAAGCTCTTTTAATATGGCTTCAAAGAAAATATAGGTCACTTTTAAAGGTCATTCGCCTGACGCTCTGAGATTAGAAAACGATATAAGGAAAGAGAAGTGCATGATATAGATCTAGACACTGTAGATCAGCACTGTTGATCAGCGATGTTGATTTCATGCCCTGTGAGAGCGAAATTTGCGGAAGCAAAGAGAAAAGATCCAATGTCCAGGTGTTACATTCACAACTGATAACCTACATTCATAATGCGATGAATGTAGATTATTCTTGAACTGAGATGATGCAAAGAAATGACTGTTTCCATAAAGTGTATAAAAGGAAACAGACTACCATAGATGTATAACGTTTACATCGTGTTTTAACAATCATGCCCATAATATAAACTTTCCGTTGCATATCAACATTGATACATGTAGGCATTTTGATTTAATGTAACTCGCGCGCTTTTCCATCAATTTAAGAATAGACGCCGCATTGAAGGTATCTGAAAATCTCGATATTAAATTCTAGATGTTCTAGACCTAACTATAACCAGGTAGTCAGAAACACTAAACTGACGTTGGTGAATATTTGTATAAAAAAAACCAGTAAGTCTACAAAGAGTATCGTGCTAGTTATGCAGGGACGAGGAAGAAAATACATTGACATGAGGCTGCACGTTTTGGAGTAGAATTGAAGAATACAGCACAATTGCTCCACCCCCCCCCCCTCCCCCCCCCCCCCCCCCCCCCCCTTTAAAGAAGATTCTGTGCAGTCCCTGCTATGTAGAATTAATGACTACCCCAGGTTTTTAGTAGGGGATTTAGAATTCATAATATTTGCTAATTTATGTAAGAGAGAAAAGAAGATAATTGCATTTATACAGAGATAATGGAAAGAAAACTATTCGAAATCCTGAGATCATGATGATGGTAGTGAAAAAGATGACAATATTTAAAACACGCACATTCCATATTTACGGATGCTCAAGGCGCTTATTCTATTTTTGAAGCAACACTAAATGTTCTTATTTAACCTATTAAAATACTAAATGTTAATTTAGAGCTAATTGTAAAACAGATTATAATTCTTAACATTATAACATTTAAATTGGTGATGCAAAAGTCTGAACATGCCTCAAGTTTTTTTTAAAGACTTTCCTATCGTGTTGCACGTATTATGTAAACTGACCAGACCGTTTACATTTTTGTGATGCGGACGTTACTGTAAATAATGTAATATTTTAATCTACTCATCATTTGGTCTGTATACCCTTTAGCTGTCTAAAAAACCTCATCCAATTTCAGATTGTGACCGTCCACCACAAAACGACCAATAAGTCGCATGTGACAAAATTTCGGGGTAAAATACCATGCTGAAATATGTTTTTACTCGCATTCAAAATGATCATTTTTTTCTCTTGGATATTTAAACTTTGTGAGTCAGCTTGCTGGGATAGTAGTTCACATCGCTTTTCTGGTATAGCTCAAAAACTATTCACTGTCTGATATTCAAAATCTACATAAAGAACCAAATATATCTATTCTATAGGTATGGAAAGTTTCAACCCAATCCAATGAGTACTTCACAGGTTAGGCTTTGGAGTTTTGACCCAACCTTTTGTGCGACACACAATAGGACAAAGATTATGCGCTATTAGCCGCTATTAAATGGTCACTCTTCTTTAGAGCCCGTTTTCTCTTTTGTTTTTGGTCATTAGCCATACTCAACCGTGAGGGAGTACAAAGGTTTCGCTTTGTACATGTAGTTTAATGCCGTCACTCTATAATGTTGTTTATGTCTATTACTGTGTATTATTATAACGTATAATATTTGGACCCCATGGAAGAACAGAGCTGTTTTGTAAACAACTCTGAAATGGGCTATCCAACCGTATTTCATTCGTGTAATATGTAAGCCTCTAATTACATGTATGTACAGATTTTGTATTTTTTATGATTTCGGAAATTTATAGAAACAAACAAAACAAACAAACAATTAGCCTGTCTGACACTCTGATATTCTCACTGTAATCTATAAGGGTTTTCTTAGTCTATGCAAGGCAAGTTATATATCATTTTAAAGCTAAGAATCTAAGCTTTCAAACTGTGCTGAAATTTAAAAACCCAAATTTCCGACTTATTGGTCGTTTTGTGGTGGAGGGTCACAATTGATTTCATTAAAACAGAAGCAAAGTGCCCTTTGACCAAGCCTTGCCACCCAAAACTATCTGGATGTGGAGAAAAGATTTCTTATTTTACATTCCAACCAAATACGTAAAATAATCAAACTTATGTAGTTCAATTTTGAGTATTGTCACTTCTCTAATGAATGGTTGATTTCAGCATGGCAGTCACGTACAGTATAGTAATATAGCAAGCTGCTTTACTATGTCTTCTCAAACAGTTGTATTTGGACAGTGATTGAGTTTACAAAATCCTCTAAAAAAATTCTGGCTACTTTTCAGAAAGCAATGCAATTTTCACAATTTGATAACAAAGACAATGACAATACTCAAAATTGCACTTTGTAAGTTTGACCAGAATTGAATGTAATGTTTTGAGTTATTTTTAAGGTTGGAACAGAAAAAAAAATTCTGTACATCCAGAGCAATTTAGGGGCAACAGTTGTCAGTTGTCTGTTAAGTGTTTTTTTATGGAAATTACTGATTTATCTTGATTTTTTTACAGTAATTTTGTAGATGAAAAAAGAGAGAAAAACCTTCGAAGTGTCGCTGTGCAAAGCCAAAGAAAAATGGAAAGCCGTACGGAGTGTTATGTACTCGTGGGCTTCCGGGCTTGATTACATCAGAAGAACTGTAGTGTTTTATCCTAATAATATTTTTTTTTATCAACTTAAACTAATAATTACTTGTTACTTGTTACTTTTCTTCTTTAATGGCAGCCATTGGTGGCGCCAATTAGTTATCACAGAACTCCTTGGTGGCACATACTGTGTGTACTTTAGAAGAAGTGCATTTATTGCAGACCTGTCAACCAGTACGATTTTGTCGTATTTCATACGATATTTTTTCAATGAAAATACGACACTACGATTTAACCTATTAATAACCTATATTATAGGTTATTGATGAATTGGTAGGAAATCAAATCACACATACAATGTACACTACATCACTGCCCGAATATTAGGTGATTTGTTGCCCAGATATCGGGAATTTTACTAAAGAGGATTATTTTGTTTTGTTTTGTTGTTTTGTTGTTTTTTTGTATTCCATCGTATTTCGGATGGATCGTCTGAATAACATGATGTCAACAGTGGCGATATCAAGAGGTGGCAGGGGTGCCCCCATAACTCCCTCATGAACTAGGGTCTATAGATTTTTTTTTTCTTTGAATCGAATGCTGATGAAATGACTACTTTTTCAGCTGTTTATTTTCTTTTCCTTTTCTCCCCCCCCCCCCCCCCCTAACGTACCGATTATGTTGATGGAACTCTCTGTCTGTTTCTCTCTTAGTCTCTCTGTCTCTCTCTCTCTCTCTGTCTCTCTGCTTCTTTTCCTTAACTCTGACACCCAGCGCACCTTTAATACCTCCATCTCTCTGTTTTCTGCACATAGGCTTTACCGGTGTGGGACTAAAGAGGGCGGCAGACTGGAATCTCATCTCAACGGTCTTCACACATCACGCGGAGGTCTCGAAGTGGAGGTTATGCATGTAAGTCAATTCTTCCTTGTTGTTTACACTGTTAGAGTACACTTTCATTGTTTGTTTGTTGCATGTGTGTAATAGCCACGATGGCGATACGTTTGTTTTGTTACGGTTTTCAGTCTTTGCTGCTATTTCATTTTGTTTTTCTCTTGGTATATTTTTCGGTGGCAATGTTGTTGTTTTTTTTACTCTTTTTTGTTTTACTGAAAAATCATCTGTTTCACCACTTTTCAGTCTGTTTCTGCATAGATTTTTTGTTTCCATTTTCGACTCATTTTGTCTACCTCCTTTGTTTTCATTTTTAGAATTCCATTTCATGCATACCTGATGCACTTCACGAAAACCAAATACATGTATGTGTTTCTGACAAATATTTCTCACCTACTTGTTTTCTTAATCCATTTTCATATTAAATTTCATGTTGTTTGCCCTGACTCGATTTGCGTTAAATGCGCTTAATAAGTTCGTTATATCGAATGCGCTTGCGTTCGTTATCTTAGTTATTTTTGCGTTTTTTGTGTTTTTTGTGTTGCTTTAATTTTCATTATGATTATTGTTATTATCAACCCTACATGTATGCATTTGACAAAGTTTATTTTTCTGCACTCATTCTTTGATTCGCTGTTGTATGTTTGTGTTCGTTTCGCTATTACATGTACATGCACTCACTCTCTTAACTTTCCTTTTCTGTCACCCGCATAGCCAGGATTTTATTTTGGGAGGGGCGGCCGGATTGCCCAAGAGAAGCGTTCCCCCGGAAGGGGGGGGGGGGGGGGCGTTTGTTCTATTCGAAAATTATAAGTATCCACTTTTCGATGCATAATTATTATTGTTGTTTTGATATCCCATTTGATTTAGAATGGATATGAGTTTAATAAGTGCTACTGGAACTCATTAAAAAGTTGTTCACACTCGTACAAATACAAATAAATGAAAAACTGATTTGAAAAAAACAACACGATTCTGTCTTTTGAACATAGCGCATACGATAATTTTCTGTAACCTCTTACTTTACAATAACAATTAAAGAAAAGGCATAATGGGAGGACTCATTCCTACCGGTTTAAGCTAGAAACATTTAGAATGTACTTAAGAGATACAAGCTATCTTACAGAAACTATAAAAAAAAATAAAAATGGTAAGGTATATAGCCAGTTGCGGTTTTCCCAATGTTATTACATTTCACATTTTCTTAATCGAAATATCATATTTTCAAAGGGTTATGGAAAAGGGCGGTTGTTTTTATACAGATATTTGTAATCTCATAAAAGGGTAACCCTACATCTACATCATATACATCTACATTTATTATTGCTGCTTCTTGTCCGCTTTCCAAGAGATACCTTTCACTAGCGTTAGGAAAATGAATTTGGCTTCCTTTCCTTTCTCCCCCTCTTGTGTCTCTTTCTTTTCCCTTTCTTTCCCCCTTCTTTCCCCCTTTTTACGCATCTGTTTTCCCTTTTATTTCGCCTTGCTTTCTTTTCTATTTCATGTTGTATAATCTGTATCGCTACTATTGTTTTGTTATTAATTTTCCCCCAGCATTTTGCACCTGGCTCATTCATGGGAATGGTCTATATGCATACTTTTACTGACTTTGTTTACATGTACCCCTCTCTCTCTCTCTTTCCGGGATGTGCTTTATTCTTTATCTCTTTAAGCTTTGCTTCCAATCACCGTCATTGGTTTCTGCTTTACATTAAGGGGGTTTCGGATGTTTCGACTAGAACGCCGTCCTAGATCCTCCCAGCGACAATGGAATGATTTGTGCTGACTGCGTACAAAGTAGGTGAAGCATGAAGCTAACAATGGGTGAAGCGATGTTCACGTTTTAGAGAAGACGGCAAAACCATGCATGTTTGACACGTTCTCGATCTGTCTAGTGCACGAGGGAGAAGCCAGTGGACGGGTGAGCCGTTCTTGCACAAAGCGCGGTATGCAGCTAACACAAAGCAGTCCACTGTAGCTGGGAGGATGTAGGACGGCGTTCAAGTCGACACATTCGAAAGCTCACTATTATATGTTATTGTATTACGGTACTCTGGTTTATCCTGTCTCCTATGATTGTCTCCTGCCTCTTTTCTTGATCCCTTATCTCTTGTGACGGTATCCTCGATTTATATTAAGAACATCGTAAAATTATTATTTCAGAGAAAAGTAATTTTCAAGCACTTATTAAAAAGAAGAAAAACGATTATATTTTTAGTTCTGCTATAAAGCAGAACAATCGACAAATATAGGATTGAAGAAAAGTTGGTTCTTAAGTCCTTGAAGCATTTTTTTTGGTCCGTTCTGTAAGGAAGTGGCGTAGCTTTAGGGGAGACGGGGCACGTGCCCAATGACATGGTGAAGAAAGAAAAACAGAAAAGGAGAGTCAAATACAGAAAGGGGATGATAATGAAAAGAAAAATGAAAGGACCCTCTCCACACCACATCTTATTGCGTGTCTTTTTAATTCACATTTTATGCACGTGGCAAGATTTTTTATTTTATTTTATTTTTTTTTTTGGGGGGGGGGGGTCATATTTCTGTCTCCTTTGTTTTCAATTTTAATTTCATTGCCCACACACCAGATGCACTACCAACAAAAGCCAAATATTGCTACATTGTGATCTTCTGATTCCTATTTCTTATCGACTTAATTTCTTATTCCATTTTTATATTTCATTTCACTTTGTTTCCCCTGACTGGATTTGCGCTATATCTAATACGCTTGCTTTCGTTATCCTTATTATTAGTTTTTTTTTGTTTCGTTCCTATGATTTTCAATATGATTATTGTCATTATTACCCCTATATGTATTGACAACGTTTAATTTTCTCAATTCATTGTTTGACTCGTTGTTGTATGTTCGTATCGCTATAACATGTAATCGCTTCGTTGACTTTCCTTTTCTCTTTTGTTTCGTCTCACCTTTTTTCTTTACCATTTTTTAGACTTATTTTCCCAAGCAGTAACAGTAGCATTATAGTAGTAGTAGTAGTAGAAGTAGAAGTAGCAGTAGTATTTGTTTCATGTTCGTTTGAAAAAAAAAACCCCAGACATATGTGTATATACAGTGCGCCCCAGAAAAAATGAAACTCCAAAACAAAAGTTTATTGTGACCAAACTATGTGCTGTATTACCGCAATTATCTAATTTCCATAAAGTAGAAGTATTTTGATTTCAAATGATACCTTGATGGCATTCCTACGTGCATGCTGTACCGAGATGCATTTTTTAAAAAATAAAATGTAAATGTCCACTTGTGTCAGATTTGGGTGAAACCGTGAAAACATTAGGATCACATTTAAAAAAAAAAATTTTTTTAACCCTTTTATTTTCTTTTTACATTTGTAACTACAGAATGTCTTATTTTACACCATGTTCACTATAAACAAAATAATTATCAGTTATATTATACCATAGGGATGTTGCGCTTCAAACATTTTTTGTTTATGCACTGTTCCTGCTATGCATATTTCAATGTAACTCACTTAATTTTGTAATTTGTAAATGTATATGTTGCATGGTGAAAAAATAAAACAAACAAACAAACAAACATGCAAACATGACCCGAAGGAAACCCAATGACAAAATTGCTCTCAGTTGCTTCTTGTCAAAGGGGGATTCCCTTATCATAAGATAAAAGATGGCAGACTTTTTGTTAATGCATGGTGCAGGTAAAAAAAAAAGGCTTATTTGTACTTAAATGGTACCTGCTGTCATTATGGACATCAGTTTTTTGCATTGTTCAGAACTGCAACGTCTTTAAAGAACAAAGCAAGGTGATATTTTCATTTTAAAAAATAAAGTAAGGGGCACCTTCCATTGTCATCAAATGGTAAAGTATGGCATAAAGCGCACATAAGGTAGGAACAATTACCAGATTATGGCAATTTTCCACCTCATGATGGGAACCTCTTCCATTACAAGAGGGGCATTTTTTTTGCATTTGATGTACATTTATTGACTTTCGAAAATCCAGGGGTGTACGCCCTTGCCACCCACGGCAAATGGCATTGGCCCATGTCTTATGAAAATTCCGGTTAAATGCATATCATCACGCAATATGAATCTTGTTTATCATTATCTTTTCAATCTTACATTCCCCCTACTCATGTTACGTCATGTTCGCATGTGATACTGACGTTGTCACGGATTTATCCAAAGTTTGCACTAATGGATTTTTATATGCCATTTTCAAAGCAATGTTACTCTGTGAAAAATTGATACATGTAGATTATTGCCATCCAGGTATCATTTGAAAGCATATGCCTTTCTACTTCATGACGAACAAAGAATTATATTCATACAGCTCATAGTTTGTTCACATAAACCTTTGTTTTAGGGTTTCGTTTTCTTTTATTTTTGTGGGACTCACTGTATAATGATTATAACTTTCAAAAATTCATAACTTTCATAGTGCTATTCTTTTGGACACATTGTACACATGAATAAAAGGCTGCATAAAGATGAAAATTTACTAGGCCACTGCTTAGGGGGACGGTGCGGTGGGAGGGGAGGGGTCCTTTCGTCTTCTTTTCTTGTCATTTTCACTCTTCCTTTTTTTTTCTCTCTCTCTTTTCTCATTTTCTTCTCCCTTTCTTTGTCATGCGATGGGAGGGGGGGGGGGAGGCACGTACTCCCGTGCCCTCCTATAGCTACGCCACTGATGGGGGACAAGGAGCACGCTCCCCGATTATACAGTAAAAAAAGAAAACAAAAAAGGAGAGTCAAATAAAGGGGTGGACGAAAAAACCCATAAAAGGACCCCTAGCCAAGCTCCCCTATTGGATAGCCTTGTTAATTTGCATTTCATTCACCTGGGCCCCGTCTTACAAAGAGTTGCGATTGATTACAATCGCAGTTTGCAATTGATATCAATCGCAACTCTGTACTTAAGAGATAGGAGATTGGAAATTTGCGATTGATTTGAGGACTTGCGATCGATTTGAATCGATCGCCACTCTTTATAAGATGGGGCCCCTAGCCAACCTCCCCTATGGATGGTCTTGTTAAGTCGCATTTCATTCACCTGGTAAGATCGATGACACCAGTGGCGTAACAACAAATGTTTGGATCTTTTTTTCGCCAGCCTTCCAAATGTCACTCAGATAACGATAACGATAACGTTTTCTTTTTGTTTTTCTTTGTCAAAAATTGTCAGGGGACAGTCTGTCCTCCCCCCCCCCCCCCCCCCCCCCCCCCCACTTTAGTAAGGCCTCATATTTCCCTGTCATCATGGATATAAGGTAGTATATTCATGATGTAATGTAAGTTTACATTAAATAAAACGCACATTTGTCTTTTTCGTTGTCACAACAATAAATGAAGGTTCAAAATTCTTCTAATTCGTTGATGAAGGGAAGATGTCTGATATTGTTTGGGTTTTGTTTTTTTACTTTTCAGAATAATACTGGTATGCGCATTTCGGCCGTTGCTTAGATATAATTTTTCTGCTTTCTGGGAAGCGACTCCTTAAATACCATCCTGATAAACTGGAAAGAAAGTCGCCCAGTACCATGTTTTCTTATTCATTCATAGTCAGTAGACCCATGTAGGGCCAGATTGTTTGAATTCTATAGGATGCGTCAAGGGAAGGACTGGTCATAATCTATATGCATTGTCACCATGAGCTTAAGATGTCTATTTCATCATTTAATGGGGACAGTCTATGAATATCTAAATAAGGCACTTTTCCATGTCTATCTCATTCTAAAAGCATCTTCTTTTGCAGGATGACCATGAATTTTTACAGCGATACTACATTTATTACGTTAATTGAGCTACACTGATGACTACGCACTACTCTGGAGATCTAACATGGTACATTGCCAACCAACCATACCTGAGATACATCACGGTGAATGTTAATTACAAGGATGAATGAAATTGCGACCATTTTACCCACATGTTTGCATAATGATGTATTAAACAGTAGTGGCGATCTACGGGGAGCAGACGGGCGGCACTTGAAGGGGGCACAAACAAAAATGCAAAAGAGAGAAAAAAAAGGAGAAATACAAGAATGTCTTCCAGTTGAGGGATATTTGCGAAAAATGCCAAAAAGGTGTAAAATGCAAACATTTTCTAAAGCTTTGCTCCCTCGCATATGTTCAGGATCTAGCTATTCCGCGCTCCAAGTTATAGCACATAATGGCGTTTTGTGTTATCCATTAGTTCACTCTAGTTGCTTATTATTTATCATTGTTTATCATTATCTTTTCAATCTTACATTCCCCCTACTCATGGTACGTCATGTTCGCATGTGATACTGACGTTGTCACGGATTTACCCAAAGTTTGCACTAATGGATTTTTATATGCCATTTTCAAAGCAATGTTACTCTGTGAAAAATTGATACATGTAGATTATTGCCATCCAGGTATCATTTGAAAGCATATGCCTTTCAACTTCATGACGAACAAAGAATTATATTCATACAGCTCATAGTTTGTTCACATAAACCTTTGTTTTAGGGTTTCGTTTTCTTTTATTTTTGTGGGACTCACTGTATAATGATTATAACTTTCAAAAATTCATAACTTTCATAGTGCTATTCTTTTTGGACACATTGTACATATGAATAAAAGGCAGCATAAAGATGCAAATTTACTAGGCCACTGCTTAGGGGGACGGTGCGGTGGGAGGGGGTCCTTTCGTCTTCTTTTCTTGTCATTTTCACTCTTCCTTTTTTTTTCTCTCTCTCTTTTTCTCATTTTCTTCTCCCTTTCTTTGTCATGCGAAGGGGATAGGGGCGGGGGTGGGGGAGGCACGTACTCCCCGTGCCCTCCTATAGCTACGCCACTGATGGGGGACAAGGAGCACGCTCCCCGATTATACAGTAAAAAAAGAAAACAAAAAAGGAGAGTCAAATAAAGGGGTGGACGAAAAAACCCATAAAAGGACCCCTAGCCAAGCTCCCCTATTGGATAGCCTTGTTAATTTGCATTTCATTCACCTGGGCCCCGTCTTACAAAGAGTTGCGATTGATTACAATCGCAGTTTGCAATTGATATCAATCGCAACTCTGTACTTAAGAGATAGGAGATTGGAAATTTGCGATTGATTTGAGGACTTGCGATCGATTTGAATCGATCGCCACTCTTTATAAGATGGGGCCCCTAGCCAACCTCCCCTATTGGATGGTCTTGTTAAGTCGCATTTCATTCACCTGGTAAGATCGATGACACCAGTGGCGTAACAACAAATGTTTGGATCTTTTTTTTCGCCAGCCTTACAAATGTCGCTCAGATAACGATAACGATAACGTTTTCTTTTTGTTTTTGTTTGTCAAAAATTGTCAGGGGACAGTCTGTCCTCCCCCCCCCCCCCCCCCCCCCCCCCACTTTAGTAAGGCCTCATATTTCCCTGTCATCATGGATATAAGGTAGTATATTCATGATGTAATGTAAGTTTACATTAAATAAAACGCACATTTGTCTTTTTCGTTGTCACAACAATAAATGAAGGTTCAAAATTCTTCTAATTCGTTGATGAAGGGAAGATGTCTGATATTGTTTGGGTTTTGTTTTTTTACTTTTCAGAATAATACTGGTATGCGCATTTCGGCCGTTGCTTAGATATAATTTTTCTGCTTTCTGGGAAGCGACTCCTTAAATACCATCCTGATAAACTGGAAAGAAAGTCGCCCAGTACCATGTTTTCTTATTCATTCATAGTCAGTAGACCCATGTAGGGCCAGATTGTTTGAATTCTATAGGATGCGTCAAGGGAAGGACTGGTCATAATCTATATGCATTGTCACCATGAGCTTAAGATGTCTATTTCATCATTTAATGGGGACAGTCTATGAATATCTAAATAAGGCACTTTTCCATGTCTATCTCATTCTAAAAGCATCTTCTTTTGCAGGATGACCATGAATTTTTACAGCGATACTACATTTATTACGTTAATTGAGCTACACTGATGACTACGCACTACTCTGGAGATCTAACATGGTACATTGCCAACCAACCATACCTGAGATACATCACGGTGAATGTTAATTACAAGGATGAATGAAATTGCGACCATTTTACCCACATGTTTGCATAATGATGTATTAAACAGTAGTGGCGATCTACGGGGAGCAGACGGGCGGCACTTGAAGGGGGCACAAACAAAAATGCAAAAGAGAGAAAAAAAAGGAGAAATACAAGAATGTCTTCCAGTTGAGGGATATTTGCGAAAAATGCCAAAAAGGTGTAAAATGCAAACATTTTCTAAAGCTTTGCTCCCTCGCATATGTTCAGGATCTAGCTATTCCGCGCTCCAAGTTATAGCACATAATGGCGTTTTGTGTTATCCATTAGTTCACTCTAGTTGCTTTGCCCCCCCCCCCCCCCCCCCCCCAGGGATATAATTGCATTAAAAAGCGATTTCAAAGTAGCACGTTCGAAATAAGTCTTAACTATGCTTTCGAATTGCCTTGCTGAATTCCTCGAATATATTTCACGGTTTTCATTAATTTTGCACCCCCAAATTAGGAATTTTACAAAAATTCAACAAGAATTTTATTTCTGGGTCACTGTATTCCTTGGAAATTATTTTTCTCAGGGTGAAATACATACGAAATCTTATTTCTGAGTGGTTAAAAAAAAATTAAAGATTGCCGCTCAGTGGCGTTGCTCCCGCGCTTAAACACTAGTTCATCAAAATTTGGCTACCCACCCCGGGTTGGTGCTTCAACACTTGTTTTCACATAGTGCCATCCTTTCTAAATTAAAAACGCTCAATAAACTGATATTGGAAAAGAGGGGGGGGGGGGCAGACTTGATAGTTTGCCCTGGACGCCAGAATACCAGGATACGCCACTGCTAAACAGGAATATGAAGAAGAGGTAGTAATCGTAGTAGTAGCAGTAGAAGTAGTAGAAGTAGTAGTAGTAGCAGCAAATCATAATTGTGTGTGGACCTTGTTCTTTTAGTGCAATATATTTCAAATATTTAGTCTCACTTTGGTTGGACTTTGTAAGATTTGATATTGTTCGAACCGATATATTGGTCATGCGTGCTTTATATTGATATTGGCTGTGTACGTGGTTAGAGATGATTTGTAATCATTGCCACAACTTCTACAACTATGCTATTCACCATCAGTACTGAACAACAATACTTGTTAACATAATGAAGTTCATTAGATGAATGGGTGCTATATATATGAATATGTATATAATAATGCAACTACATTTACATGTATAACAGTCTGTTTCATAGTCATCATCATCATCATCTTTATAAATGTGTATAGAATTGTGACTTGAATACCGCTAGGTATTTAGTGTACTGTAAATAGGTTTGGATTCATTTCACTAAACACAAATAACAGAGTTTATGGAATAGATACAAACAGCGTTGTTGACAACTCATAGTTATGTTTGATATCATTTAGCTTATAACTTTTGTAGCTTTCCATTTAATTCTAATAACATCTGCCGACGTAAAAGAATACAGTGAATAAACGTTGATAATGAGGTCATTAAGTTCTTAACAGTGTTGATATGAGATTGAGTTCTTAATAATGGATCAGTTGTGAACCAAAGATTATAATACATGTATATACTAATCAAGATATTATATTACGTAAATTATATAGCGATCTGTCATGATATGTTTAGTCACCCAGTCAATTTATATGACAAATGTCTCTCCAAGTGCTACGATCTTGAGCCATCCATTTCATATCTCCGTATCCTACTGCTCAAACTGGATGGATATGATAGATGTTATCCTTTTGATAAGATCATTCAAATTACCCATATCCCTCTTATGTTCTATGCTAAAAACAAAGTCATCATAATTATGTACAATATTATACACTATGGGGTATACAGCTCATTGTATATTTGGTCAGGATTGCAATTGTAAATAAGCAAGAAGAATTAAGTAATGATTTTTGTTCATCAACATGTATTCAAAATTAATCTTCAGAAAAACATGCAGGGTAGATTATGAAGAACATTTACCAAAATCGTTTGGTAGATGACAAACGTGTTGTATTGACAAATCAATGGAAGTCTCGTTTCATTCTGTAAAGATGACATTAACGTGTAGTATTGACAAATCAATGAAAGTCTCGTTTCATTCTGTAAAGATGACATTAACGTGTAGTATTGACAAATCAATGAAAGTCTCGTTTCATTCTGTAAAGATGACATTAACGTGTAGTATTGACAAATCAATGAAAGTCTCGTGTCATTCTGTTAAGATGTCATTAACGTGTAGTATTGACAAATCAATGAAAGTCTCCTTTCATTCTGGAAATATGACATTAACGTGTATTATTGACAAATCAATGAAAGTCTCGTTTCATTCTGTAAAGATGACATTAACGTGTAGTATTGACAAATCAATGAAAGTCCCGTGTCATTCTCTAAATATGACATTAACGTGTAGTATTGACAAATCAATGAAAGTCTCTTTTCATTCTGTAAAGAAAAAAAATAGTGTGCGTGATTATAGACCTAATATAATCATATGCAAAGGGAAATGTATTCCATCTTGTTTTAACTCTTTCAGTGCTGGTATATGTGACAGATAGACTTGTCATTTTAATTCACCAATAGTTCGACCACAGGAAAGGTATATGGTGGTAAATGTATATTGAAATCTTGAGCATAAATCAAGCATTCTAAATATATGATTATAATTATATGCTACTATAGAAATTTTCAGAGAAAATGGCAGATATTTAAAAAGATATTACCGTATTTCAACATTAAACAATAGTAAACAAATGAGAAACCCAAAAATATTGGACAAAAAAGAAACTCAAATGTAATTATCAATAATTCTTATGCATAAAGTTGGATAAAGTAATTATGTTTGGTATCATAAGAAATGGTAATAAATTTTCTACAAGTTTTGTACACAATATTCTGTGAAACCATCTATTAGATGGTTAATGAAGTGCAGACATTTGAAAAGCAAGCATTGATCACATTTTGGTAAAATTTTGAAGAGAGCTAAACCCTTGGCACAGTAAGAGTTAAAGAGAGATATCGAAGACTCTCAGAAATGTCACATACCCCCTACCCCATGAACGTAACATGGGAGGTGGGATTTGAAAATATAATATAAATAATTATGTATCATAAAATGGTTTTAAAATGGTCTCCTTTTATCATTGTCATTATGTCGTTCAAGACAGAATGGACACCTTTTTTTTAAATGAATCTTTAGACATCATGAACGAAATAATTATCCTAAACGATAATTATGTCAAATAGTGAATGAACAGAATCGAAAATACCTATTTGTTTCCTTATTGACTGGTTCCTTGTCATCTGCAGATTTCATTTTATCAGTAAGCGCTGATTCATATATTCAATACATGATTATCTGTAAATGCCTATAATAAGAGATGATACTGTTTCCAAACGTTAAATTATTTGCTTGAGTTTCTTTGCATTTTTGGGTACGTCGTTCACTTATGCCATAACATGTCTTGGAGACCGGTGCGGGAGAAATGGAATGCGAATTATAAGAAAGATATGAAATGAATAATGTGAAACTAAATAAAAAATGAGAACAATTTATAGAGAGCATTCAATTTGGAGCTGTCGTGTTACTATATTGAAAGATCGTTTCATACTGCGCGATATACAATGTTATTTCTCCACCCCACTCCCTCGGATTATCAATTTTCGACAGGATGTGAGAAGAATGGACACTCGGAAAGATAAAGTGGAGAGAGGGAGGGGGCTGACAATCACAGTGGGGATAATGACACTATGAACACGATGACAAAGAGAGCGGACAAAATATACAGCTCCCCATTGTACCCTCCACAATTATTGTTCTGGTTCCCCAAAGAACATCCCTTCATTGCAATTATGTAAAATAAGTAGAACAGGTGAATATGCATGTGCTGTATATTTTGTCCGCTTCTTTGTTTGCCATGTTCATAGTGTGATACAGATAGAGAGGCGGGGGGGGGGGGGGGTCACATGGAGATAAATCAGAAAGACAGAGAGAGAGAGCTCTATCAGGATAGAAACGGGATAAAAGAAAAGGAGATACAGAGCGGGAATAGAAGCACATAATACAGATAAAGAGATGGAGAAAAGAGAGAGAGAGAGAAAGAAGAGGTATACATATAGAGTAGACAGTAGGGAAAGAGTGTTGGAGACATAGACAGAGACAGAGAGAGGGGCGTCAAGACACAGTGGGAGAGATAACAGAGGCTCGTAGTGGGGAGAGAAGCAAATTACGACATAAAGAGATGGAGAGGTATGGGTAGAGGGTAGAGAAATAATAGTCAAAGAGAGAGTGAGAGAGTGACGTATACTCCAGACGACACTTTTTTCAAGCAGACGAATTTAGGTAATTAAGGGTTGTTATAATACACAAAATTTAACCCCTCTCTCTCTCTCTCTCTCTCTCTTTGCCAATAACGTCTCCTTTATACTATATCTAGTATTCTAGCACATTTAACTCTGCGACCATGATTTTGAGTATTCGCCGGCTTTCCCTAATTTGAGCCGATTATTTGTCTACGGATATTTGCACGCAAAAACGTCGCACAGTACGTGCTATATCCAATAAAAGTGTGCACCACACACGTTTTGAAGTAATTTATGAAAGAATAAGGACGAAATTTAGACAAAATATTAATTCATCTTATTCTTTAAAAAAAATGGAATTTTCGTTGCTATCCTTTTTCATTCGCTTCATATTTTTACATGAAAGACCTTCTTGCATACTAAGTTGGAGCAAGCATGATCTGATCCAGCATATGATATTATTTCTTAATCTTGCAGCAGCTGCAAACATCACTTTTAAACATTTTAACAGCTTTGTCAAAGATAATTTTTGCTGTAATTGTGAGAATATATTCTGTTTGGCCTTTGTTGAAAGTTTTAGCACCGGTGGTGCTTTGATTATTTTTTGAAAAATTAATTTCCACAGTCATTTACCATATATTCCTTTTACAGATTAATTGGAAAGTGTGCGGCATAAAATAATATTTTTTGTCTGAAATATTCGAAGAAGCATTATTTGTGACTATGAAAAGTGTTAATAAAAACATTTGATCGATGCCTAAAACTTTTGGGGGCTTGAGAACGGCCCTAGATCATTTCATGTCACATTCAATATAGATCGTTTCTGTCCTGATTATACATGAGCCTATTAGGAAATATGGAGAAGTGTTATTGTGCACCACAGACAAAAGCTTTATTTTCTACAATTAGCGAATTAGTTTTTGCTCTGTGAGGATATATTTTCTCATCATGAATATGTTTTCTAAATGTTCAAAAGGAAAGATTACTTTCTTTTGCAAAATGAGTAGAGTATAAGCAATAGCGAACAAAAATGCATGTGAAGAAATTTATGTTCCGTCTTTATAAAAAAAGGTCGCCCTCTTGTGTTATTAAGTAAACATACTAGTTCGTTCGCTTTGCTTGCTTATGGTGTTGTTTATACATAAAAAGTCGCACAGTGTCATTCACGAAGTAACTGTGCATCATCAAATCCTAACCTAGGCAGCAATTAATGTAGATCTTATTTTTGTTTTGTTCCTTATAATTCTTTGTAAGTTATTTGTTTAATTTCCTTAGTAAGAATGTTAAAAACAATTCAACTAGAATTAGTTTACTCATGCAAAGCCAAGGTACGATACGGTCTTATAATGCTGCTGCTGCTACTACTACTACTACTACTACTACTACTACTACTACTACTACTACTACTACTACTACTACTACTACTACTACTACTACTACTGATGATGCTGCTGCTACTACTACTACTACTACTATATTACTACAACAAGTCTAGTAGTAGTAGTAGTGGTAGTAGTAGTGGTAGTAAAAGTAGTAGTAGTAGTAGTGATACTACTACTACTACTACTGCTAATAATAATAATAATAATAGCAGTAGTAGTAGCCTAAGTAGAAGTAGTAGGTGTAGTAGTAGTAGTAGTAGTACTGTTAGTAGAAGTAGTAGTAGTAGAAAATTAGTAGTAATAGTAGGTGTTGTAGTTGCAGTAGTTCATCAAAGGGTACTCCAACCTGAGATCAAGTTGATTTGAATAAAAAAGGTGGGCTTATGACATAATGCATATCACTGTTTCACAAAATAATGCAAAACTTTAACATTCTATAACTTTATTTTTCATCCGATTTGCATAAAATTTTCAGTTTTGATTGTTTAATTTTACTTTATTTATTCAAATCGACTTGATCTTGGGGTGGAGTACCCCTTTCAGGGTTCACTGTCAATAGAAATGGTAGTAATATTTACCTAATAATACTATTTCTACATTTATCAAATAAAACAGAACAGAATAGACAGAACATGATAGTATGTACATGTTATAGATGGGACAAGACTGAACAAACAGAATATACTAAAGTAGGAAAGAAATGATCATGCAACACTATAAAGGTCACTGGAAATGAAGGGGGGGGGGGGGGTGAAAACATGCAGATGCAGACAACACAATAAAGAAAAGTATAACGAAACAGGATTGAAATGTACAGAAAACCGGTCCACAAAATAAGGAAACAACCCTAAACATCATTTGCCTTTTTATTTGTCGTTTTAATAAATGAAAATCAAATACACTTTTATGTGTACAATTGTGAAATAAAAAACGCACAGGCATCATCTATCCATGACATATATACCAATATTAAAATGATTCCAAACTGTTTTTCCATTTTTATCCAGATTAGGGTTGGATAATAAAAACAAATGGGTCAAAGTGACGAAAGGGAAATGTAACTCCAAAGAAAACTGAACAACCTTCTTTTTCATGTATGTTGTGATGAAGCTAAGGCTAAGGCACTTATTAATACTGGACACCTAACTTACTGTCAATAGTTGGGTAAAAGTGCACTTTCTTCTCTAAAATGATGCCTGCAATTGTTAGGAACAGTAAGGTTTGCAATTCTCATTCTTTTAAAGTTAGAAATCAGAGAAAAGCATCAGATTTTTTCCAAAAGATATGACTCTCTTGTCTATCATAAAAATAATAGTAATCAACCAGTCACACCAAGTACATTCCTGTACTTTCAGTGAATTAAAGCAAACATGACACTGGATAATGATAAACAGACCAATACCTCTGAAATTGTTGTACTGTAGTAGATGTGATTATGTTATCAAGTCTGTCAAATAATTCTTTTGATATCTAGCTATGTTTAACTTCATTAGCAGTTTTCGTTGAGCTTCTTCAATTCAGCAGAATGAAAATAAACCATACTGTCACTCTAAAAAAAATCATACGATTTTCAGTACACCAAGAAGGTCGTTATTATAGTACATATGTGCCTGAAAAAAATCGAACAAATTAACACAGAATATGTCAATGCTGCTCAAGGTAACACTCAAATAGGTGACTCATATGAAAACAAATTGTGGCATTTCTAAATCTTTATGACATAACTAGAGATCACCATGTTAAAATGTCAAAGTTACACTAAAATATGGCCACATAACTTGTTGTTGAGATATCTTTAGACTTGGTATGAACTCTACAATGATTAAGTACTAATGAGAAAGTTATTGTTTTTGCTTTGTTTTGTTTTTGTTTTTGTTTTTTTGGGGGTAAGACCTTGCACATCTAAAATGTAATAAATAAGAGTGCAATGCATAGGATCCATACACAATCATTATAATATTATCTCCTGAATATTTCAAAGAGAAACATTCCATATGAAATCATGTTTCTTATGAGGGCACATTTATGGAGGCTATTGATGAAATTTGCCACTGGCACAGCCTAGATTGATTTCCATCTGTAAAAGTCAACCAAACAAATTCTTCCCCAAAACTTGGAAGATTTTCTTATTTTTTTAACAATTATTTCTTGTGTAACTGCTTATTCCTCGCTTTGTCGTAGAATTGGTCTTCGTCAATCTCCTCCTTCATCCGACTGCTCATGGTCTGGTAAACTTTGTTTGTCTGCAGAAGAAAACAAAAATCAAGATCAAAATTAGAAAGATAATCCAAGATTTATCCTGATGAACATAAATACAAATTTCTACATTTCCAATGTATGGCACATAAAATGATAAAAAACTACTGATACACACAAGTCAGAGAATAGGAATGCAATGCTATAGATACAACAACCAACTGACATAAACTAGTGATAGTTGTGACAAATATATGTCCTTTAATCCATACATACTAAATAAAAATAATTCCTCGAATAAGGTAATACAATGTGATCCCAAAGTTCATTTGGATAAAAACAGGTATTGTATATAGCCATGCAATGGGCACTCTTAGATGTTACAAAAGCTATATGAACAACATGAAAGCAAAATAATAAGGCAGCTGCATATTAGTGCTGCATTTTTAACATTTGATTTCTCATTTATCCACTTTTGAGACAGAAAGCAGTGCCATTCATTTAAAGAAACAAAATCAAAATTTGGAATATCTTTGTTGCTATCAACTATGAAATAATGTTGATGACAGATCATCACAGTGAATCCTAGTCTTGTTGTAATATTCTATAACATGGTCCCAGAAAAGACGACTATCACTGGTCAAAAAGAGTAGAATATTTTATGTAAAAAAAGAGTTATATGTTATACAGTTACAGTGGAAACTCAGTATAACAAGGTCCTTTGAACCATCAAAATTACATTATAAGGCAGGAATCTTGTTATATTGGGTTACAAAACATAGAATATGAAGAGCTGGGACCAGAATATTAACTTGTTATATCAGGAATATTGTTATAACATATCTCTTTATACTGAGCTTCCACTGTATATGTATTACAGGGGACCCTTATTCACTACGTAATAATGTGCTTTGTAATTTATTGTTTTGTAATCCTGACAGAACAAAGTTAATTTACCAGTCCCAAATAATTTGATAAAATTGGAGTCAACTGCATATGAACCATCAATGCACACTGACCAACATTATTGTTTTAAAAATACTTACCACGTCTCGAAAGCAACCTTTTTTCTTTTTTCCAAACATCGTGGAGATAAGCTCTTTTTCTATTTCTTTTTCCTCATCACTTTCACTGAGAAGCCTTCTTTTTCTCTGGAAACAGAAAGGGATGACAATGCAACATTTGGTCTATTTGAATTATAAAGACAAATGTCAACACAACATGATATTGGTCTAAGATATGTTTCAGAGACCTACTGTATATTTGTATTGATGAGAACATGTTTCACTTAATCATTGACAGTGGAAATAACATGGAATATATTTATCCTGACTTGTTGCCTAAAAGAACAGAAAGACAGTATTATAGTTGAATTAAGTCTGACATGTTGAGAAGAGTTTTATATATTAGAGTTATAATGCAGAATGTTATTTTCCCACAGACATTTCCAAAGAATAAAACAACTTCAAATATTGAATTTTCACAAACCTAATGAAGTAATCAAACAAAAGGTAATCTTAAAGATCATGAGTGAGTCTGCCTGACATAATTATTAACCTGACAAATATTGAATGAAACAATTATAGGAGACATATTATAGTTTCATAAATTTTCAATCAAAGTTGAGTCTAAGTTTGGAATTTCAATAATCAATATGACACATTGTAATAATATGAGGGGGAAAACACAGAGCATGCAAACAAGCATTTCTTACCTGAGGTTTGCTTTTTGCTGGCTTAGGTGGGACATAAGCTGGGTCATCATCCTTTAAGTATAAATAAGCAAACACATTGACTTCATTAATCGCTTAAATAAAAAAAAAAATTAAAAAGATGAATAGGTTTATCTGAGTTGTTTATGAAATGAAACATTAAAGAAAAATGAAGGAGAATGGGAAAATGAAATTTAACTACATTAGTTAAGCCTGATGTAGGAGGTCTATAGTAGCTGTGCTAAACAAATTTGGCTGTGTTTTTAGTTTACTTATACTGAAAATATCTTACTATTCATCTCTTTCTTACTAGTTATATCATATAACAAAAATCTCTGTGTATTCTAATAATGTGGCAGGTCCTGACTAAAATGTAAAGAAAAGCAGATAGGAGCAATGTGCTCACTTATTCTTATGCGAGACTTTATGGCAAATTATACTTATTGTAATTCCAATGCAGGGTTTAAGTGTGATATCATGAGGGCATCCGTCAGTCTCGGGAGACTATGGAGTTGCGCTCTGGGTCGTAATTCTGGAACAGCGTCGAGTGTGGCTGGACAGGCCAATGCGGGAGTGGCAATCCCTCCCACACTGATTGCAGGTGAAGTCTGACGCTGGTCTGTCTGTCTGGCTGCGGGCTTTCCTTCTGGTCCTCTTTGCCTCAGACTGCTGTGCAAGTTTCTCTTCGAACTTGGAAAGGCCTTTTTGAACAGTCTGCCTCCAAGCTGAGCGGTCTGTGGCAACGGTTTCCCAGGTGTTCTGGTCAATGCTCAAGGCATTCAGGTCTCTCTTGCAAACGTCTTTGTAGCGCAGCTGGGGTCTGCCTGTCGGGCGTTTTCCTTGCACAAGTTCCCCGTAGAGGAGATCCTTGGGGATCCGACCGTCCTCCATGCGCACTACATGGCCAAGCCAGCGCATGCGTCTTTGTTTCAGCCGGGCGTACATGCTGGGGATCTGGGCCCTCTCCAGGACAGCGTTGTTGGTCACCTTATCTTGCCAGGTGATGTTGAGGATCCGTCGGAGAGACCGCATGTGGAAAGCACTGAGCTTTCGTTCCTGTCGAGCACGTAGGGTCCAGGACTCACTGCCGTACAGGAGAGTGCTGATGACGCAAGCTCTGTAGACCTGGATCTTGGTGTGTTCTGTCAGCTTGCTGTTTGTCCATACCCTCTTCGTCAGTCTGGACATGGTGGTAGCTGCCTTGCCGATGCGCTTGCTTAGCTCGGTGTCAAGCGAGAGGGAGTCAGAGATGGTTGATCCCAGGTACACGAAGTCATGGACAACCTCCAGTTTCTGTTCTGAGATTGTGATGTTGGGAGGTGAGTCCACGTCCTGTCCCATGACCTGTGTCTTCTTCAGACTTATAGTGAGTCCGAAGTCTCGGCAAGCCGCGCTGAAGCGGCTCATGAGCTGCTGAAGGTCTTCAGGGGTGACATAAAATTTATTGCACACAACTATTCAAACAAGCAAGCAAGATATGTCCAAGAATTTATGATACTTAATGCACTCTCAATAGAGCCCAATTAGTTTGAAGTAAATAAAGCTATTTCTTATTAGAAGTGACATGATAGCAAGAAGACAAACATTACTCACTAGTAATGAGCTTGAGGTGGCAACCCATAAACTAGATGGGGCTGATGAGGTGCTAGGCCTTGGAGTAGGAGGCAATGCATCATCCTTTCAAAACAAAGAAACAAAGACAATGATTTACTTTCAAAATTACATCTAAATCATATTATTTCTCATGAATATTACCAGCTATTTCAATTGGTTGATCATCTGATAATTTGCATAAAGGCTCTTGAATCTCATAGTAGAGGTCCTGGGTTCTATCCCAACTAAGTGCTTAAATCCATGGATGAGATGTTTTGGCTTTGTCCCTCTCCACTGAGGTGTTAAATGGTCACCTGGCAATGCTGGAGTAATAAAAATATCAGGGCTCTCAAGGAGAACATTTTTAATACTGATGAGGCTACCCTGAGGCTACCCGGAGGCTACCACATTATTATATACTTATTCCCTTAGTAGAATTCAGTACAGCAAAAAGTAATGAAAAGTTAATTACCATCCTCTTTATTACTCACAAAAGTTTATCAAATTTCTCAGTATTTCCTGAACAGGAGAAATAGTGTAGAGAGAGATTCTGTAAATGCCACTTAACTTAAAAGTTAAGAAACTGCAATTTTTTTGTCCATGACTGGTGGCGTACATTTCCCATAATGTTGAGCGAGATTCAGGATACTTAATTACTGTTTTAGCTGAGTATGTTTTTTGGTGCAATAGAACCTACCTGAGACTGTCCAGGGTAATTTTTGAAGGGATATCAAATTTTTTTTTTCCATTTTTTATTCACCACCGGCTGCTCACAGGGGACCGGCCGCCCACAGGAGCACATACGTCTAGATCTACGAGTCGAGGTTATGGGCTCTGACTTACGGTACACAATAATGGATATGTGGGCCTGAACACGATCTGACCATACGAAGGTTAACAAACTAGACTCTTTTTGTCTTTAAAGTTCAAAAAAACTTTTCTCCCCACCCATTATAAACATAATAATAGAACTCAGTATCACGCAGAGTATTCTTACCCAGTTCACGATCGATCTTCGTCCTTCAGCTTCTGTCAACAATTCTTCGAAACTTTCAATTTATCACAGTGCTAGCGACCAAATATCCGGTTATCCGATGAACCGGTGAACTGCTGAACGACGATCAAGCAGCGGGATCCGGCAATTGTGCCCCCATTTCCAGTAATTGTGCCCCCAATTCCATGTACTGTGCCCCAACTACAGATGCACAGTTCATCGGATTTTCAATAGTAGTGTGCCCCCCTGGGGCACACTTCAAAAAATGGGGGCATAGATCAAGAAAAGAGGGCTCACTTCAAGACAATGGGGCATACTTCAGAAAAAGGGGCAATCTTCATATAATTTGGGCACAGTTCATACGGTTTTTGGAGCACAATTCAATGAGATATCTCTTTACTCTCTACAACTTACCTCTCTCTCTCTCTCTCTCTCTCTCTCTCGTTCGCTCACTCCACACGCCACACTGTCAGAGATGTTCATATATTTCAAAATATTTTATTATACAATGTTTAGATTAAACATTCTATGTTAGAATAATGTCAAATAGATGAACATGAACGAGTATAATATACTCGGTAGAGAGCGATGAAGCTACCTGCACATGTATGCACAGTGATGCAATGTTTTGTCACGAGATGGCGCTCGACCACCCAACACATTCTCGTAATGACAAAATGGAAGTGCCCTTTTATTCCTTTTTTCAAGTAGGCCTACATTTTATAGTGTCATGTTTTTCGTTCATTTTAGGAAAAGAAGTCATTCAACTATAAAAAATAGTGATTGAATTACTATAATTTTTATTAGTTTTATATTTTAATTGTTTTGTAATGGATTCCACTGTCTTAAGCGTGAAATTTCATTCCAAAACGAAGAATTCCAAATAAGACTCCCTAAAAGGTGGATTTTCTAACACGATCGCAAATTAACTCAAGGACAATTCCATGACCCTATTCCACATGTTCGTTTTAGGTAATGTGTCATTGTAATGTTTGCACATTTCAAAAGGTGATGGACAAGACTCATTGCCCCATATAGGTTCATTTTATTTTTAAATGTCTTTCTGATATAGTTGACTTTGATTTGGTTTGGTTTAAATGCATGACAAAAAGGGGAATTGTCCAGATAAGTGGTTCTCCTCACTACCGCAGCCGCACAACCAACCTGACGGGGTTCAATAACTATTCCACATTTTCCAACAAACAAACGCAGGCGGAATTGGGGGGGGGGGGGGGAGGGGCAGGTACGAATCCCCCTTCTGAAATCTAAGTGGCATACCTTAAATGCACAACCCCCAAAATGTGCCACCTTGCAATTTTCGACCCAAAAGCATTTTGAAATTCTGATTGATTTTTGTTTAGTTAGAAATTTGTTAGAATTGTGCAGCCCTTATTTAAAACCCTGGATTGAGCCCCCTGATAATGACAACATCGATATCCCGCTCTCATTTGCTATGTTGAGCAACAATAATTAACCCATACAGGATCACTAACTATATATTTTTATTTCTCAGGCCATCGGAATGACAATTATTTTGGGGAATCCATCCCTCCCCTCCCCATAATATTTACGGCGACATAAGTCCAGACTTTCTGCAAACTTCCGGGGAAAAACAATGGTCTTTTTGTGTAATTGTCATTCATGGAAGCAAAATTCAACAAATCAATCAAATTCCTTTGCATTATTATACAATTCTATTGACTATAAGACTTTTAAAAAAGTCTTGTCGATAAGAATTTTTTGATCTAATCATCTACAAACTCTTCAGAAAAAAATACATGTAAAAGCTTTTAAATTGATTTTAGATTATTTGTAATCTACTGTCTCATTTCCTGTGAGTCATATATTGGGTTTATAGTTGAAATCGGTCATGCGGAGTACTGTGGTTTATCTATGGAGGCTTTTGGAGAGAGGTCCCGGGTTCGATCCTCACCTGATGCTGAAATCCTTAGAGAAGGTGTTTTACCCACATTAACCCTCTCGACCCAGGTGTATTAAATGGGTACCTGACAATACTGGTGTAATAATATTTGAAGGGGCCAGGTGTATTACATTGGTACCTGACAATACTGGTGTAATAATATTTGCAGGGCTCAGGTGTATTAAATTGGTACCTGACAATACTGGTGTAATAATATTTGCAGGGCTCAGGCGTATTAAATTGGTACCTGACAATACTGGTGTAATAATATTTGCAGGGCTCAGGTGTATTAAATTGGTACCTGACAATACTGGTGTAATAATATTTGCAGGGCTCAGGCGTATTAAATTGGTACCTGACAATACTGGTGTAATAATATTTGCAGGGCTCAGGCGTATTAAATTGGTACCTGACAATACTGGTGTAATAATATTTGCAGGGCTCAGGTGTATTAAATTGGTACTTGACAATACTGGTGTAATAATATTTGCAGGGCTCAGGTGTATTAAATTGGTACCTGACAATACTGGTGTAATAATATTTGCAGGGCTCAGGCGTATTAAATTGGTACCTGACAATACTGGTGTAATAATATTTGCAGGGCTCAGGTGTATTAAATTGGTACTTGACAATACTGGTGTAATAATATTTGCAGGGCTCAGATAAATTGTCCAGATAAGTGGTTCTCCTCACTACCGCAGCCGCACAACCAACCTGACGGGGTTCAATAACTATTCCACATTTTCCAACAAACAAACGCAGGCGGAATTGGGGGGGGGGGGGGGGGGGGAGGGGCAGGTACGAATCCCCCTTCTGAAACCTAAGTGGCATACCTTAAGTACACAACCCCCAAAATGTGCCACCTTGCAATTTTCGACCCAAAAGCATTTTGAAATTCTGATTGATTTTTGTTTAGTTAGAAATTTGTTAGAATTGTGCAGCCCTTATTTAAAACCCTGGATTGAGCCCCCTGATAATGACAACATCGATATCCCGCTCTCATTTGCTATGTTGAGCAACAATAATTAACCCATACAGGATCACTAACTATATATTTTTATTTCTCAGGCCATCGGAATGACAATTATTTTGGGGAATCCATCCCTCCCCTCCCCATAATATTTACGGCGACATAAGTCCAGACTTTCTGCAAACTTCCGGGGAAAAACAATGGTCTTTTTGTGTAATTGTCATTCATGGAAGCAAAATTCAACAAATCAATCAAATTCCTTTGCATTATTATACAATTCTATTGACTATAAGACTTTTAAAAAAGTCTTGTCGATAAGAATTTTTTGATCTAATCATCTACAAACTCTTCAGAAAAAAATACATGTAAAAGCTTTTAAATTGATTTTAGATTATTTGTAATCTACTGTCTCATTTCCTGTGAGTCATATATTGGGTTTATAGTTGAAATCGGTCATGCGGAGTACTGTGGTTTATCTATGGAGGCTCTTGGAGAGAGGTCCCGGGTTCGATCCTCACCTGATGCTGAAATCCTTAGAGAAGGTGTTTTACCCACATTAACCCTCTCGACCCAGGTGTATTAAATGGGTACCTGACAATACTGGTGTAATAATATTTGCAGGGCCCAGGTGTATTAAATTGGTACCTGACAATACTGGTGTAATAATATTTGCAGGGCTCAGGTGTATTAAATTGGTACCTGACAATACTGGTGTAATAATATTTGCAGGGCTCAGGCGTATTAAATTGGTACCTGACAATACTGGTGTAATAATATTTGCAGGGCTCAGGTGTATTAAATTGGTACCTGACAATACTGGTGTAATAATATTTGCAGGGCTCAGGCGTATTAAATTGGTACCTGACAATACTGGTGTAATAATATTTGCAGGGCTCAGGCGTATTAAATGGGTACCTGACAATACTGGTGTAATAATATTTGCAGGGCTCAGGTGTATTAAATTGGTACTTGACAATACTGGTGTAATAATATTTGCAGGGCTCAGGTGTATTAAATTGGTACCTGACAATACTGGTGTAATAATATTTGCAGGGCTCAGGCGTATTAAATTGGTACCTGACAATACTGGTGTAATAATATTTGCAGGGCTCAGGTGTATTAAATTGGTACTTGACAATACTGGTGTAATAATATTTGCAGGGCTCAGGTGTATTAAATTGGTACCTGACAATACTGGTGTAATAATATTTGCAGGGCTCAGGCGTATTAAATTGGTACCTGACAATACTGGTGTAATAATATTTGCAGGGCTCAGGTGTATTAAATTGGTACTTGACAATACTGGTGTAATAATATTTGCAGGGCTCAGGTGTATTAAATTGGTACCTGACAATACTGGTGTAATAATATTTGCAGGGCTCAGGCGTATTAAATGGGTACCTGACAATACTGGTGTAATAATATTTGCAGGGCTCAGGTGTATTAAATGGGTACCTGACAATACTGGTGTAATAATATTTGCAGGGCTCAGGCGTATTAAATGGGTACCTGACAATACTGGTGTAATAATATTTGCAGGGCTCAGGTGTATTAAATGGGTACCTGACAATACTGGTGTAAAAATATTTGCAGGGCTCAGGTGTATTAAATGGGTACCTGACAATACTGGTGTAATAATATTTGCAGGGCTCAGGTGTATTAAATGGGTACCTGACAATACTGGTGTAATAATATTTGTAGGGCTCAGGTGTATTAAATGGGTACCTGACAATACTGGTGTAATAATATTTGTAGGGCTCAGGTGTATTAAATTGGTACCTGACAATACTGGTGTAATAATATTTGCAGGGCTCAGGTGTATTAAATTGGTACCTGACAATACTGGTGTAATAATATTTGCAGGGCTCAGGCGTATTAAATTGGTACCTGACAATACTGGTGTAATAATATTTGCAGGGCTCAGGTGTATTAAATAGGTACCTGACAATACTGGTGTAATAATATTTGCAGGGCTCAGGCGTATTAAATGGGTACCTGACAATACTGGTGTAATAATATTTGCAGGGCTCAGGTGTATTAAATGGGTACCTGACAATACTGGTGTAATAATATTTGCAGGGCTCAGGTGTATTAAATGGGTACCTGACAATACTGGTGTAATAATATTTGCAGGGCTCAGGTGTATTAAATGGGTACCTGACAATACTGGTGTAATAATATTTGTAGGGCTCAGGTGTATTAAATGGGTACCTGACAATACTGGTGTAATAATATTTGTAGGGCTCAGGTGTATTAAATTGGTACTTGACAATACTGGTGTAATAATATTTGCAGGGCTCAGGTGTATTAAATTGGTACCTGACAATACTGGTGTAATAATATTTGCAGGGCTCAGGTGTATTAAATTGGTACTTGACAATACTGGTGTAATAATATTTGCAGGGCTCAGGTGTATTAAATTGGTACCTGACAATACTGGTGTAATAATATTTGCAGGGCTCAGGCGTATTAAATGGGTACCTGACAATACTGGTGTAATAATATTTGCAGGGATCAGGTGTATTAAATGGGTACCTGACAATACTGGTGTAATAATATTTGCAGGGCTCAGGCGTATTAAATGGGTACCTGACAATACTGGTGTAATAATATTTGCAGGGCTCAGGTGTATTAAATTGGTACCTGACAATACTGGTGTAATAATATTTGCAGGGCTCAGGCGTATTAAATGGGTACCTGACAATACTGGTGTAATAATATTTGCAGGGATCAGGTGTATTAAATGGGTACCTGACAATACTGGTGTAATAATATTTGCAGGGCTCAGGCGTATTAAATGGGTACCTGACAATACTGGTGTAATAATATTTGCAGGGCTCAGGTGTATTAAATGGGTACCTGACAATACTGGTGTAATAATATTTGCAGGGCTCAGGTGTATTAAATGGGTACCTGACAATACTGGTGTAATAATATTTGCAGGGCTCAGGTGTATTAAATGGGTACCTGACAATACTGGTGTAATAATATTTGTAGGGCTCAGGTGTATTAAATGGGTACCTGACAATACTGGTGTAATAATATTTGTAGGGCTCAGGTGTATTAAATTGGTACCTGACAATACTGGTGTAATAATATTTGCAGGGCTCAGGTGTATTAAATTGGTACCTGACAATACTGGTGTAATAATATTTGCAGGGCTCAGGCGTATTAAATTGGTACCTGACAATACTGGTGTAATAATATTTGTAGGGCTCAGGTGTATTAAATGGGTACCTGACAATACTGGTGTAATAATATTTGTAGGGCTCAGGTGTATTAAATTGGTACCTGACAATACTGGTGTAATAATATTTGCAGGGCTCAGGTGTATTAAATTGGTACCTGACAATACTGGTGTAATAATATTTGCAGGGCTCAGGCGTATTAAATTGGTACCTGACAATACTGGTGTAATAATATTTGCAGGGCTCAGGTGTATTAAATAGGTACCTGACAATACTGGTGTAATAATATTTGCAGGGCTCAGGCGTATTAAATGGGTACCTGACAATACTGGTGTAATAATATTTGCAGGGCTCAGGTGTATTAAATGGGTACCTGACAATACTGGTGTAATAATATTTGCAGGGCTCAGGTGTATTAAATGGGTACCTGACAATACTGGTGTAATAATATTTGCAGGGCTCAGGTGTATTAAATGGGTACCTGACAATACTGGTGTAATAATATTTGTAGGGCTCAGGTGTATTAAATGGGTACCTGACAATACTGGTGTAATAATATTTGCAGGGCTCAGGTGTATTAAATGGGTACCTGACAATACTGGTGTAATAATATTTGCAGGGCTCAGGTGTATTAAATGGGTACCTGACAATACTGGTGTAATAATATTTGCAGGGCTCAGGTGTATTAAATGGGTACCTGACAATACTGCCTATTTAATTTGACAATCAAATGCCTATTGTATACTGCCCATAGAAACCAGGTTTTGATTATGTAATGCACCATTGTAATGTTCGCACATTTCTAAAGGTGATAGACAGGGCTATTGAAATAGTCTTGAGTTCATTTTTCGAAAGTAGTTTTTATCGTGTTTTCTAAAATAATCTTTGACAGGGTTCCGTAGTATTTGTATTTATTTATTTATGCATTATTGTTTATTCTATTTATGTATTTTATAAATAATAATAATACCTGACATTTATAACGCGCCTTTCCCAAAGTGGCCCAAAGCGCTAGATATATATCATTACCCCGGTCATTGGATTCTGGCACGCCCGCACACAATGTATGCACATTCTCCACTCCCTGGGGAGCATTCCAGCAATGGGCAGTACAGTGACGCTCACATGCTAAGCAAACGACATTAACTTTCGCCATCCTACCGGGTACCCATTTAACACCTGGGTGGAGAGTGGCAAATGTAGATTAACGTCTTGCCAAAGGACGCTAGTGCTGCGGTGGGATTCGAACCCCGGACCTCGTGGTTCACAGTCCGGGGACTTATCCACTGATCCACAACACCTCTATTTACTGCATTCTGTTTATATTAATTAATTAATTTATTTTTTTAAATTTCATTTCTTCTCTTTTTTAGAGGGGGGTGTCTGGATTGAAATGTTTGAGGTGTGATTACAAAGGATCCCTATTCTGTGTAAACCCGACCGTTCTTTGTGACTAGACCTCGCTCAGGGCAGAGGAATCAAATTAAGAGGGGGATGTTCCTGATATAAGTTAGTTTGGCTGTGATTCAACACATTTCAGGCAAATCGCCGTTGATTCGCCGCCGGAGCTCTGGCGTCAGAGTGCAGTAATGTCCTAGGCCGATTACCTCGCGCAGTCGATTGCTCAATTACTCACACGAGCTGACGAGCACGAGACGTATCACCCATGGCATCGGTAACTTCTATTTAACACTATTCACATCTCTCATGTTATTACAATTATATCATACAGATAATCTAAAACGTATAACTACGTTTATTTTAATCGAATGACACCTACAAAGTAGAAGATTTTACGCAATCATTCAAATTACGACCCGAAATGATTTTGTCGTGACACTGTTCTAAACGTATTCTTCAACAAAAACGTCGACGATATTTTGTTCGACATCGTTCGTGAATGCTGCTTTTCTTACTACTTAATTTCATATAATTCCCCAAAAGAATCAATTCTAATAATCAGAGAAATATATGTTTTGATATTCGCTAGAATATTATTTATACAAAATAACAATGTATGTTAAATATAGGGATTTATTTGGAACATTATTTTCTAGAGACTTTCCGTGGGCAATAAAGCTCGTCCGCGAAGATTGAAATAATTATAATTTAGAGGTTTTATATCATGGATCTAAGTGATGATGATAGGATAACATAGAAGCGACATGAAATCATTGTAACTTCTATTCAAACTATTATGCTAACTCATGGGGTGTTGCAAGAAAGTTGCGATTGATTGCAAGTTGCAACTGATCGGTACTGACCAATCAAAATCATTGTTACAAGCGCGTCTTCTTGAATGGGCAGACCCTGAACCATTCAGAATGCTTGTTTTAATTTGCTTTACAATTTGCAATCAATCGAACTTTCTTGCAACACCCGATCAGAGTATTATGTGACAGGTTTTGTTTTTAACGTTATCTCCTTGTATACCTTTTAATGTTAACCCTATGAGTACTGTATTCTCTCAATCCCATAGGATTAATACAGGGACCATCCGGTTACCGTAGGCAAAGGGTTCAACTAGGTTTCTATTTGTTATTTGTAAAAACAAAATAAAGAATAAAAAATAAAAAAAAAAGGATTCTCCATGTTTGATAACACAAATCGTGATTGGATTGGCAAATTTTAGTCATGATCTCATTTTGGAAAAAAATCATAGCACTCGTAGAGTTCTTTTGAAATTTCCATGAGTTTGTCCGTAATCATTACCACCCAGACTAGGTTTCTGTGGGGGTCGAATTACATTTAGAATTGTGTCCATTGTGTGGGCGCGTTTGCAGCTCAGTTGTGTAGCCGGGATTAGCGTTTTGATACAGATATAAAACACAGTTTTGAAACGTTGATTTATGGTACCCTATTAATACCTCCTTTCTCCACACAAATAGGGTTCTGTCTCTTGAGGAGTTTATAACTGTGTTTTAAAACAGAGTTTCTGCGGGGAAAAATCCAGACAAAACCGTGTTTTGATCTAAACGTGTATCAAAACAAAAACAAAAAAAGAAGAAGAAGAAAACAAGAAAAACAATGTCCAGTCTACGAGAAAAGGCTTTTACAGCAACAGAATCACTAGGAACAGTTCACATTATGAACCTATACAGGTCTTTGTCAAACAGTGCACTTTACTTTTAGGTTCTCCGTTTGAAAGACATGGAGAATATTTCAATAATGATAATATTTATTAATGATACTCTGTTTTTTACAGTGCTTATTATACATGATGATAATAATCTTTATAATGTCTTGTGTTCTTGCTTCCCTTGTGATAGTTGTAAACATGTTTGTAGAAATATTGTTTATTTCGACAAGTGAATTTATGTTCTTGATGCTGTTATGTATCATTCTTCCTATATGTCACGGTGAAACTGCATGAAGCCGTAAAATAAAATGACGTAAATATATAGCGCCGTCACATTTCTGGTTCTTGAACACACACTCTAAAAACTTAAGTGCTGTATTTAGCACTTTTTGAGGGTATGCATATGGACTGCATTCAGAGTGCTATTGAATGCACGCAGCGTGCTATTTCAGCACTTTCACGGGAGCTGGACCGGCTCCTTAAACTGCTAAACATTCATTAAAAAAATGATTTTGGCGAGCCTCGAACCAGGGTCCGCTGATCGAGAATTGCTGGCATTACCGCTAGACTAACTCACATCGTACGATTTAGAGCAGATCATAATAGGTACGTTCACACGTATAGCGATAGCACCGGTGCTATCGAGGTGTCGATGCTATTTTGGTGAAGACCAGATAGTGTCGAGACCAAACGCTGTCTGAACGCAGATAGTCACGAGATAGAAGCGAGTTTCCAAACTATTCTTGCAGCGAATTTAGCAGGAGTAAATCTCAGGATCCAGCGACATAGCATCCACGCTTTGCGGTAGACCACCCACCGCGCTTGTGACTATTTGTAATGTGAGCGCAATCGCTGCTATCTTCACTCGCTGCTATTGTAATCCTGTCTGTTTCATGTGTGCTATAATATAATGCAATGTATGTATTCATGTGATGTACCCTCTTCCCTACTTTTTTCTATTATCATTCTGTCTGTTTCATCTGGTACTGTAATGTAATGTGATGTATATAGGGGTAAGTAGGCTAATGTGTATACTGTGTGGTAAGGAAGGGGGTTGTTTTGTTGTTTGTTTGTTTTTTGGGGGTTCCTTCTTTTTATCTATTTATATATAACCAGGTACCACAAAACCACCCAAAAGTCGCACTGTGTGATTTTCAGTTAGAGCTCAATCAATGTGTTTTGGTTGGCATGCATGGTCAAATTTTAGTTTTGGGTATTTCCTGAAAGAGTATACTTTTTTCTAAGTAATCTAAAATGTGGAGGCACCAAACAATCTAGAAGTGGTATTTTTGACAGCTTTTTATCAGACTTATGTGTGTCTTCTCTGGATTTTGTTGTATTACTTTTCTTTTTCACGACCCTGAATACTTGTCTCATTTTAATCTCCCATAAATCTCCCGGAGTAAGTTTTTGCATTTATACTTGTGCACTATGATAAACAGGATATGTCTATGTAGTATGCCAAGTTTTAGGACAATCTGATAATCCCTTCATAGAAATTTTCATTGAGTTCTAATCCTCCATTTGTCACCTTAGCACAACACTTTGCAAGTCAGAGTGCTTCAATAGACTGCAAACTTTAAACCCTTAAGAAGTAACATTATGAGGGACTGTGCATTCTTCTCTTTGTACATTGAGTTATGAACATCCAATGAGTTATATATCATTTTAAAGCTGAGGATCTGCTCTTTCAGAATCAGACCTTAACTAAAGTATGATGTGGTCTTTAGATATTGATTTACATGTGCTTACCAGAGAATAATTATAGTGTGCATGCATGTGTTTTATTTTGGCATAAGATTGGAGTTCAGTCAATTTTGACATGTACAAGGTTTATTTAAAATTAAGTATTATAACACATGTATTTGCTACTTGATTGTATTATCGATATTACAAATTAATTGTTATTGTGTTATTATGTTGATTTATGAAGAAAAATAAAATATTATTCAAAACAAAAGCTTCGCATCATATGACCCCTTTACACAAACTTCCGCGCGTTTGACCATGCATACCAATTATACTCGGGTCACTCTGTGTGGCGCAGTAATTATTGTTTTGGCAGCGGGTGAGCAATGAATAGCCACGAGTGGGTGATAGAAGCAAGTCGATCACGGCCTGTCTGAACGTACTGGAAATATTTTTGAAACTTACATAGCATCGATGCTAACATAGCATCGATGCTATGTACTACGTGTGAACATAACTATTGTTACAGAGTGAATTTACGACATCACATAGTTCATGTTATCTACTTGACTCCCATGACTAAACTGGATTGCAAGAAGCATTCGTTAGTCCATCGGCAACGTCAGCGCCTCTCATTCAGCGGAACCTGGTTCGAGGCTCGCCACGGTCACATTCTTTTTTTGCTGGTAAATTAGCACACTACAAGTGCTATAAACAGCATTCAGGTGCAGTCACTATACATGCCCCTAAAAGTAGCACTGTTTTTACAGTGCACAGATGTTTCGTTTACACGAGGCGACATTTCGATTGCGTCATTACCTGCGCTAAGGACCTTATATGAAATTAGCTCATATGACAGTTATCAAAAGCATCGTTTACACTGTTCATGTTAAGGGGCTTTTACACTTTCACGGATCGCATCACGGATCATCCCGGATCTTAATCCGGGGTGATCCGGCGTGCGACACCACGATTTCCTCTCAATGCCGGTGTGGATACGTTCTGAACTCGGTGAATACACGGACAAGTGATCCGGGATTATCCGGGATGCAATCCGTGAAAGTGTAAAAGCCCTTTTAGGAACACTTTTGGTAGCTCAGTGAAACGCAAAGACGCGGGAAAGAAGCTAACAGAAATATCGCTAGATTTTTCGTGGTTCTAAACTTAGAATCAGGCTTATCTCAATTAAAATATATATATATTTTATATATATATATATATATATAATAATTTTGCTTAAAAGTGTTAAAAGAGGTATATACCAATTCTACATCCTATTTTTTTTGTTCTACCTCTATTAAATAAAATTTCGATTTTGAACAATTTCCCGCGTTTTTACGTACCACGACGTTTCGCTATAAAAAATACCTATAATAATGTGCTTTTCATACTCACTGCTGATGTATGTTTTCATTTCATTTTATAGAATGGGTTTCAGAATCCCTGCAATCTCATTGGTCAAGAGCTGTGCCTTGAATTTTACTGGCCTGCACGTTCGATATCAATAATTATTACGATCACTGACGATAGCCACTGTAAACATGCTATCGATATTTATTTTAGCGAGTGCGAGAGTCTGAGCTGAGAGCTGAGAGCCGCGATATACGACTTTTTAATGACGGAGAATTGCAAGATTTGAGACAAAATTCAGATGTTAATGATAGTTGACTTCGGATTCTGATGGTAAGCCCAATAAAATCCGATTATAGGTCTACCTGTTTAAAAACAAGCAAACTGAAAAGGCGTTTAAATGAAAATTAGTGCAGTGTGAAACTGAAACTGGTACGCTGCACTGCACTGCATACGGTATACGGTGATTCACTACAGTCTACAGCGCAGCATACACTGGCCTGGTCTGGGCTGGCCTGGATTATGGGCTGACCAGACTTAAAATTTGTTGATGCAAGACTAGAAGTTCTCTTTGCATTAATTCTTTAAATTACTTGCTTTAATGTAAATAGACTAGATTATATCTAACTTGGGCTTGTTGTTGACATGAGTGACAGATTCTAAAATAGAAAAGTTGACAGTCATGACAGTAGTTAGCTTAGCCTAGGCTTAGGGTCAAGACTCTGAAATAACACTGAAATAAAATGAAATTCTGAAATTTAACCTAATTAGCCAGATTTTCAGTTCTCTATGGAAGTCATTAAATTTCTAAAATCTATTTATGATGCATGGAAATGATTTACCAGTGCCATGCGTCCGGTAAATTTTAGCAATGCGTCCGGTAAATTTAGCCATGCGTCCGGTAAATTTCAGCCATGCGTCCGATAAATTTTTTTACCGGACGCATGGCTCACTTTCACTGGATTGCATGTTTTGGAAAAAGTTTGATTTTCACTTTTTTTTTACCCATTCTATAAAACAGATGATGCACAGGTATTTTTCGTGGGTCGGTAAGAATTGTGTACCCTCGGTACCTCTGAATTTTGTCCGTTCAGACAATTCAGAGGTACCTTGTGTACACAATTCCTACCGACCCACTCCAACCTGTGCATCATTTGTATATTGGCAACCTTTGCAACTGTCTCCAAACAATGAGTAAATATCTATATTCGCATTTTCGATAAAATGATTGAACAATATTATTGTACCAACAATCTGATCGTCTGTGAGTATGTACTTGTGGAGAATTTTTGCATACCCTTAAGTTTGTAATAAACTAAATAAGACAATAATGCAAACGGCTGTACATTCATGCATTCTTGATAAGGGGAAGATTATTCCATATAAACCAAAATCTATTTGATGGTGACATTGTAAATAGGCATTTTAGCTTCGTTTTCAAGGCAAATTAACAAAAAATGTAAACGATATGTGCAGTGCGTTATCCACCAATATAGTCTTTCTTCTCACGTTGTGTTGTGTATGATCTCGTTACGTTCACGTTTAGAGCATTTGAAAACAAAAATGAACGGTGAACTGTTCACTATATGAGTCATATAGATACTTGTATAGGCTACCAGTCCTCCCCCCTCAAAAAGAAAATAATAAAACTAAAATAAAACAATATTAAAATGGGTGAAGCTCCATCTTCTTTGTCACTCTTTTCATAGTAGATGTCATGAAAATGTTTATATGACCCGTCAAGTTGTTGCAACGCAATATCATTATATGGGGCTTTGGTGGGTAACACGAAATTTGCTCCTGCGACAATTGCTCCTCTATCCATATCTCGAAAGGTCAAATGTTAACTTCAAGGTCATGATTTGTTTTTATTGTTAAGGACAATGTGAAGATTAGGATTAGGGTTAGGGTTAGGTTCATGCAGGGTTAGTTTTATAGGTTTAGGATTAGGATTAACATGGTTAACAAAGTTAGACCAGAGCAATTGTCACAGGAGCAAATGTCAGGAACCGCTTCGGTGCTTTAGGGTAAGACTACCAGTGACTGGAAGACGTTATTTCAGTTGTCCTGTTTACAGTGGACAGGGAGTTATGAAGGATTAAGTGAAAGAACTCGTTTTATCATAATACCCACATCTACCATCATGTTATTGTTAATGACGTTAATGGGAATTGGTAACTTTGTGGAGGCTAGATTTAATAAATTGTTAAATTCTGATATGTGTCTTGTATAATGATGTTCAGAAGGATAAATAAATAGCCAGGCAGAGAAAGGTTTTCTCTACCTATTATTATCAAGATATCTATGACTGAATACTGCCATTTACCAAACCGTACGGGGGTACGCTTTAGTCTAACACTGCAGTCTATGGAGGAAAATGAGTTTGGCATTTCCGGTCACTTGTATATGTTTACTTTTGTGAAGCACATGATGATTTTGGGGGGCTTTTTTTCTTAGACTTCATTTTTACACCATATTACCTACACTTATAGCATGTAGGCCAGGCAGCTCAGATTTTTATCGAGCCTCTACAAAGTTACCAATTCACTTTAATAGAATAGCAAACATGCATTGAACATATATGTATCATTTAAGCAAATTTATGTTTCATTACATTTTATTATTATTGCTTTGAAACATTACGTCTAAAGAATGATGATTTACGGTCCTTTTCAATCTAGGTTCACAACCAACATTATGCGATCTCCCTCTTGACAAATACATCTGCAATGCCAAAACGCCCTGTTTTCATTTCAATTGTTTATCATCATACCTATTGTTTAATTTTGATTTCGTTTAATAAAAATGATATACAGCTTATATATACATTACATGTATTTAACTGTAATGTTAACGTTATCATACACTCTGCAATTGTAAATGTTGCAGTATAGTATGTTGTATTTTGTCATTGCTAGTAAGCCGAATGTGAATAAACATCGCAAAGAATATACAACCTGTACAAGTCAACATAATTATATTGATCTGTGACCAAAGAAGCAAGCGCTTGATACTACATACATTCTAAGCATACAGCCTTTTAAACTATAAATTTAGACAATATTTTAATAAAATGTCAATGTATATTCTTCTTTGGCTCTTCCATTGTCATTATGTGTTTGTTTGAAGAAATATGCGTTGGATGAAAAAGTCTTTAATGTTCATTTGGAACAAGTTTCCTCCAAGTGCTTCTTTCTAGACATTGAATAGTGTAGAAGATAAACTGCAGACAAAACAAATTGAATTGCAGTGCACTTCCCGCTTTTTCAATAGCTGTTTCATTATTTGTGATCACTCATGTTATTCGTTTTTCCCCCTTAATAATTCAATAAACAAAATAATGATACTATTAATGTATTACTACTGAGGCAATTAATGAATGAACAAGATATCTAACAATAGGCCTAATTATTTATCTGTCATTTTTTTTGTTGTGTAATGTCACTTTTTACCTGCTCGACCATCTCAATCACATATTCAAAACTTTAACAATAATTAACAGACAGTTAATGGTATAGCGTGTCGGGGGGGGGGGGGGGGGGGGGGGGGCTTAAGCTGAGGATTGTAAGCTCAAAGTTTATAATCTCATGAAATGCAGACATGCAACCAGGCGTGAATTGCAATTTATATAATAAACTTGTATATTCACCAGATATAAATATTTGATTGTGAAATATGATTTTTTTTTTTTCAAAAATTGCTGGTTTCCCAGGAAAAAAGAAAGTGCTCTTTCTTCTTCAGTGAACCTTTAATAGTCGGAATCATAACAATTTGGACCCCTGAAATTCTTTCAAATTTTGTTGTTTTCTATACTTATTTAGATATTTTTATGTGTGTTTTTTATTTGTTTTTATTCCATGTTCACATAATGTCCATTCTCATATATCTGCAGATATATATATTGACATAGGGACGTGATTTAAGGCTGACAAACTTTAAAACACAGTTTCCAAAACCCATTAAAAATCTATTCCCCACTTGCCCAAACTAGCGATATTAACATGTGATACAAAGCATGATCTCTTACTCCCTCCCCCTCTTATTAATGAAACTATGTAAATAATCATGTAGACTGTTGAGGTCCCTGGTTAAAAAAGCTAGACATGCCTTTATTACCTCTCGTTTATTTTCGTAATGAGATCATCTATATTATAGTTAATATTCATGATAGCTGTTAGTCGCTAATTGATATAAGATAGCACAATCGTCTAAAGTCTGAGTTTTCTATCTGTGAAATTATCTTTGGTAATATTTGTCACTCGAGGAAACAAAAAACGGTTTGCAAAATTATGTTTTAAGAATTTATCATGTACATATATCATGATAAAACTGAAGGTGCTTTTGAGTTTGCCATCTAACAAGCTCCATCCCCTGGGGAGGAGGTGTCTAGATAAGTACTTACATGGGCGTCGCACAGTGGGCAGAAGTCAAACCAAAGTGCGGCGAAATAGGAGTTTGATGATTGTGATTTTGCTAACTTTGTAAAGTCTTGTTGGAAGATAAAACCCTAACGAACACTTCCGAGCAATATTTCTCTTTTTCATATATTTAAAGTGTTTGTTTTTTCTTGAAACTTAAAAAGTCTTCTTTGGAAAGAGGTATTAATCTGTTATTGCTCATGGTTATTCCTAATAACTCATTTAACAATATCAATGAGTAGTTATTCGAAAGATAATTGATATACATACCCCTTATTTTGTCTTAAACCTGCGAAAATGAGATTTTAAAAGATTATTTTCATTAATACAAGGAAAACGTTAATATTGCTGCCGATTTTAAAAAAATATAGAGCCAAAGTTACCAATGTCTAAGGCTTTACATTGATACCAAATTTGGCTGCCCGTTGCTGCCCATTTTGAAGCTCAAACCAATTTTCTACGCCCATGTTTTATTTAAGCCTAAAGGGGAGCCACCCAGGCGGTGAAGACGCGCAAAGGTCACGTAGCTCGGGCGAAAATCTGGAGACGACCAGAGCCGTATAGGGCTCTGGCACAACTAGAGTACCTTTATATAGAGAGTAGCGACATAGACGTCTGACTTTTCGGGAAACAAAATTGCGTTTGAATTCTTTCTATTGAGAACCCCCTCCACGAAACTTTTTTCCCCAGTGTCCTGATCCTGAATTGAAAAGAATAAAGTGGGAAAAACCGAGACCGAAGATAGGCGGGTGGTGTGTTGGAGGGGAGCTGGGAATTTCTTTGTTTCCATAGCAACTCCGTGTAGTAAAAGCACTCTGCTTTCAAGTATCCCCAAAACCCACTGCTAAAAATGGCTGGTGGTAGCGTGTAGTGGTTTATCGTGTTTCTAGACATTGAGGCAGCACTGGCATCTTGGATGAGAAGGGAGAGGTGGGGGCGATGTCACTCGATAGATGAATTATGAGTTAACAAGTTAATAAAGTAAGGGCAGGTAATGGGAGGGTATTTTCTTCTTGATTTTCGCCCACTTTCGACATTAAGGAGGACCCCCCTTCTATACCAAGTTCATATTCATATTTTTTTTTTCATTTTCATAAAAAATAGGAATATGAAATTCAACTATCATAATAACAAACACAATGCAAAATTGACACAAATCTTTACATTTGATATTAAGATAGGTCCGTGCCAATATGAATACCTTTGAAAAGAAAAGTGGCATAATTATGTAAGAAACTTGATTTATATCCTGTAGAAATGGAAAGTTCGTGTATAGGATAAAGCAGGGAATAGTGTATGCTTGAAGTATTTATAAAACACCCATTTGCTCTAAACTGATAAAGCTTTTAAAAGTCAGCCATTGTGTACACCATAATCACGCGGGTGATTCAACTTTGGTGCCCGTTTTCTTTCCAATAGTGACGTGTGCAAAGGTGTCTCTATATTAGAATTGGAGAACGCGGCTGTGGTTTTCATTGGTTCTTATAGAGGAACACTCATTTGCATAATTGTTTGAAACACATTGCAACAGGGTGAACCGTAATGCATGGCGTTGCACACGTCACCTAGAATATTAAGTAAATTTGGGCCAGCCAGCTGTACGTGATAGAAATCGTATGAGGCGTACTTAAAATAAGAACATATTATTATCTTCCGTCAAACACGATCGAGATCGCCAGGTTGCAAACACCACAAGAGACAAGTCACGACTTGTTGAATGATGTCCCTGCTTCAGATGGGGTCGTTAATGACTAGTTGCCTACACACTCAACTATTCCACATCGTACATCGTAATTGGCAGAAAACTGATCAACTGTAATAACAGATAACACACTGGATTTTTGAGTTAGAAGATAGATTATACTGTCAAATCATCTCCATCTTCTCTCCCAGAGCTATCGACCACCCACAATAACACCATCAGTTTCCATTCCCTCGCGGAATACTTAGGAGGACAGCCATCCAAGATCGAAGATACCCAGTCGGTGGATAACAACCATTAAAAAGTGAGTGTTATTATTTATACAGAGAGAGAGAGAGGGGAGAGAGTGTGTGTGTGAGAGAGAGAGCGAGAGAGAGAGAGAGAGATTTGCAATTAATGTGGACATGATTTTAAGACGTATGCAAACACAGACATATTGCCTTGACTCACATAATTTGCATCACTTAAAAAATGACACTGATCAATCATCCATGTCAGCATATCTGTGAATTAGATATCATCAGACAGAATTACTTCCTCTTTCACATTAACACATTGTGCTTATGCAAAGTCATGAAATTTTGGTGTACTTTTTTGATATGTACGCACTGTATACTTGACAAACACAGTATGTTGCATGAGTTGTGACATCTATCAACAGAAATAAACCATATAATTCGAATTTTCATAGTGTAAATGTACGTCGTTTTAGACATCAATGATAACATACATGCATAATACAAGATGTTTGTCCATTATTTATAAGTAGGTGAAATATTATTGTGTTTCTACGCGAGGGTGGGCTATTCGCCGGTTCGTAAGACTGGCGACGATAAGTGAAATGGGTGAACTATTAATGGTTAAATGTACAATCAGTCATATGTTACATTAGACGATTTGAGAGACGAAAGCCTGAATTTGTATCATGAAATCACAGAAAGAAGAGAAGAGAATTTATATTTGGTGTCGATGAATAAAAGGTTGAAATTATTTCATTAAGATACATGAGCAACAATAAACTGTTATTGAGCAAGAAGCAAAATATGATCTCTTCCTTACTTTTATCACAAATCCTGATATCAATTTTTAACCCACCGCCTGCTTATAGTCAAGGGGAAATCTCATCCAAAGGGAAAAGATTTCAAACAAAGATAATGTAAACACCATGGTGGATTGTGCGCCTTTTAGAATAAATCCAATATGTATTTAAAGCATTTTCAAATGAAATATTGATTTATAACCAAATCCTGCACCTAAAGAGAAATGTATTTAATGCAATATACAGAGCAAATAAAAAAGTACACACTTTCAAAATATCCTCCAAAATCATAATTTTGCAGTATCGATATGATTTTTTCGTATACAGTAGTATAAGGAGTACTGACAATATTTACCCTTTAGTGAGTATTGGCTTCCTTATTTAAACTCGCAAAAATTGGTTTGGACAAATATGCTTGAGTCTTGAATTTGATCAAAGCTAGTGCCAATCAAGTAGTAAATGCAAGTATCAATAATTGATTTGAATAATAATTTAATCATTAATCCTATACCTAGCCACACATGCCCCCCCCCCCCCCCTCCGTGCACTCTCTCTCTCTCCCTCTCTCTCACACACACACATTGAAAAGCCTCTCACACACACAGAATGCAGATTATGTCTTTCTGCACACAATTCCATTTATGCCGGAAAGGTTGCAAATTTCGATGCATTACAGGAAGATGGATCTAAAATTGTCATTTTCAAGAAGGGAGAGAGAAAAAAAATCTGTTTTTGAACATTTAATTTGGTTTCTTTCTTTGCCTGATCTCTTCCAAATTACAGTTGAGGATGCATTATTATTTGGAGCATGTCGAAAGGATGCAAGGTACTGCATGATAATATCTTTCTCGCCTTTCCTTTTCTTCTCCTCTCAACTTGTCTCCACTTTCTTCTTGTTACTCAATAGTCCTTTTCAGGACTAACCACATGGTGAACCGTAAACCTTCTCCACGTTATCACTACCACCATGCAAACCTCTACCTTCAAAGATCATCCAACAGGACTGAAATGTCAATTTTCAAAATGTATAAATCAGTAGAATTTCTCTTTTTTGGAAAACCTATAATAGTATGAACGATATATTTTGAGTACTGACCTAAAGCGTACATGCACTCAAGAGAAAACCAGAATGTAATTATATTTGTGTGTAGGACAATAATGAGCTTTCGATTTGCGACGGGGAAATCTAAAGCCCGCCTCACACTGTGCGATTTTTCAAGCGATCACTTGCGATGCGATGCGATGCGATGCAAAGCGATATCGCAGGCCATCGCAGGCTACCACAGGATCTGCGATGCATGTCTCACACTGTGCGATTTTAGCATTTCGCGCATGCGTACTTTATTACTGATAACTCGATTTGTAGTAGTATTAACTGACACACGTAAACAAAGTTCCTGAAACTTGAAAGGTAATTGTTTTTTTAATAAAAAAAAGACATGAAACGCATGTGTAACGAATGTGTAGCCTATGTATTAATTGAAATTAGTATAGACACTTATAATTATAAATGAGGTAACCAACATTTAGGGGAGAGGTACATTTTTATTCTATGTCAAGTTAGATGGATTGGAAAAGAAAAGAAAAAAGTTATTTAGTTAATCTAGTTATTTTCCCCGACATCCATGTGACTCTCTTTAACTCTTGTTTGTTTTGGATTCACCGATTTGTTGTTTTTTTTTCTTGGCAGAATGAAATAATGATAATATGAATGATAATATAATCAGTTAATTAAGCGGTGATCCGACATTTGCTTCGGTGACAATTGCTCTGGGAATTATTTCTTCAGAAGTATGGGTTTAATAGGGTAATGGTTTCCGAGGATTAATCTTTTTTAATTCTATTTCTTTTCCTTCTGTTTGATTGTCAGGTATTTTCCGTCTGTGCCCCTCCCCTTTTTATATAAGTTTGGATGGGCCCTGATCTATACCCCCTCTCCCATTCTCTATCTCATTCTTTTCTTTGCTTCTCGAATCTCCACATCACTTTCTCTCTCCTGTCCCCGCTATTGCTCTCTTAATATTTCTCAATGACGATTAGAACTATAATTCTTACTCCACCCCTTCTCTATCTCTCTCACATCCCCTCTCAGTAAACAATAGTCACATAGGACCGAGTGAAACACCGAACTCTCAGTGACATAGGAATCATGCATCTTTATTGGAGACGTGCTGAATATCCCTTACAATAGCAATGTGAAAGCTGCATGTTAAAGAAAAGTTACTCTGTTTTATGGGAAATACAAATGAAATGATTTGGGTTAAAGAAAAGAAAAGAGAGAAAGAAGGAGAGGGAAAGGAGAGAGAGAGAGAGAGAAAAATACGTGTTTACAGGAGTCAGGCATAGTTCCAGTAAACACACAAGGTCCATTTTCCTGAAATGAAAACACAACCCCACCTCTGTGTATGTATACATTTTAACAAACAAACAAGCATAACAAAAATTACATTACTCACAATGATTCTTTCAAAAAAATGCACATAATGAATCATACACTACGCTACGGTTGCCATGCTAAAGCCGGGGTAATACCGGTAATATGCATGGAGAACAGTATTAAGTACTGATGAGGCTACCCTCGGTAAACAAGACATATTATTATTATTATTATTATTATTATTATTATTATTATTATTACACATACAAAATATTGCAAATTATCATCAGGCATATTTTGAGCGCCTTGTGCATTACATTTAGTGGAATATCTGCTTAATAGCAAATCAATAACTCAAAAGATTACCAACATTAAAACAAATATTAGTATACAAATGTATAGTTACATATTGTCTATCTGGGGGAGCATTTCAGTATTTCTTGTCATAGTCAACCATTTATTACTTGTTTGTTTTATGCACACCATGATCTTAAATAGTATCTTAACACAAACTAGCTATACAAAAATAATATCATTTCTTGATCAACATACATGTATATTCACTTTAATGAGAACACACCATATATAATCGTAGATCCAGTATTAAATAAAATTCATTCATATGTTTCTTTTCCCCTCTCTCACTGGCGTTTTTCATTATAAATGATTCGAAAATATCAAATTACATTTCTGCACAAACATGATATAAGCAATCATATCTTTTTGGCACAGTGATTTCAATAAACCCAAATCTAAATTTAATTTCACAAGATTGTTATAATAATCATTATTATTATACTTGTCTGATACATGTAATAAATTACATTTTAACAATTCTCACTTTCTTTTTTTTATAGCAGAGGCTTTAACAACAACAAAATGCACTGCATAGAATGCCTTCCATTCATATGAAAGATTGTATGAAGGAAGTACAAGCACACTAGAATATTCTTTTCTTCTTTCAGCAATACAGACAGAAAAGAAATTCAGTAATTGTTATTAAAAACAACATGTAACATGTCATGAAACAAACCATAGTTTACCCCCCCCCCCCCCCCCATTAAAAAACATGTAATTGAAAGAAAAGTCATTTTGATAAGGCAATTTTGTTTCCCCCTGCTCATGCATGAACTCGGTGTTTTTTGTTTTTTTTTCATTTGAATCACAACTAGCCGAGACAGAGAGTTGTGTCACAAGAAGTTGCTCCTGATTGTACATTTTTCATGGATTCTCAGTAGTTCACATGATTTGTTGAAAATAAAAATGTTTCATCTCCCAATTTTCAAGTAACCACATTTTTCAAATGCAAATTTAGCTTGAATCATCAATATATAGTATACTGTATAACAAACAATATAATTAAGTATCATAGAATAGAAAGTTTTTCGTTCTAAAAAGGGGGGGGGGGGGGGGCACAATCGAAAAAGGGGGGCACAATGCACATTTTTCTTCCAAAAAGGGTGGGGGAGGGTGGGAGCATGGATGTGCCTGCCCCCCCCCCCCTCCTCCCTAAATCTGCCACTGCTTCTGTTAGCTATGATTGCACCAATGTTTACAAGTGGGTTTTTACAGACACATATTAATCAGACACGATTATTTACTTTTGGGCATAGAAATTTAACATCACCATCTGATAGACGGAATTCAGTTTTAAACCAGGGTCCGTCAAAGTTGGTTGTAGGCGACGAAAGAGAGATGACCAATAGAACAACTCACTGACTCCCTCTGAAAATCCATTAAGATCTAGCCTGAGGAACTTCAGTCTAGTAGTTTGCAAGCACAGACTATTTGAAACTATCTTTCCAGTGGTGGGAGCCAATGGTGGGAGCCAGGGGGTATAGGCTTCACCCTATGCTGGCTATGCCACTCTCTGTGTCAAGAAAACCTTTAGTATAGGAAAGCCTTATGAACTATGAGGGGTCAAATCTGGATAGTGAATTATGCTAATTGACAAAGTAGAATCTCACTATTTTCAGAGATTTCATGTCCACACACATAAATATAGCTTTTAATAATGTCTCAAAAACTAGTACCGATTTTCGAAACTCAACATTGCTCTGTTTGTGAATGGCCCTATACTGATAGTTTGCAGGCACATACCCTGGTCAGTCGTAAAAGAGTGTCTGCACTGTAAGACTACCATAGGCCATGTACTATAGCTGCTCCTGACATGACCAGAAGGTAGCTGAATTAGGCTTCTCTCAAGACAATGATTTTCTGATAAAGTGTCAAATTAGGGTCTGTGCTTGCAGACTACTATACTGACAATATAATTTCCAGGTGTGGGGGTGATTAGGGGGGGGGGGCATTGAACAAAGAAATTACCACCTTCAATCCATTTGATGTTGGATTCCTGAGATCGTTGTAAAAGTTCCGAGTAGGTATCACCATGTATGGGATTGTGCTCCAAGTTGATTTCTTCAATGACAGACATGCACAGAGTTGCTTGCATCCAGATCTGCAAGGAAATCGAGGGATCAAAATAGATGTTCTTATTTATCAACATATTTGCTTGAAATTCATGTACTGTATTTAATTTGTCATTGATAGAAAACCCAAATGTATTGTCATTTCATTTGTTCTTATAAATTTTAAAATATGGATTTTGATTGATCTGTGAATTATGAAATTATGGATGCCAGTATTACTCAAACATACATGCAAGCAGATTCATGGGGTGAAGTGAATACTGAAGAGGCCAACCCCACCCTTAGAGAAAAACAAAGATATAAAAGGGCTTTTCGAGGACTCTTTTTCCTGCAGCCCTCTTTTGGACTAAATAATGTTATAACCCTGGAGGTAATTTTACCTGGGAAGGGTTGGCAGCTGGATTCCAAAAATCATAATTACCATGAATAAATAGGGATTTTCTTTTGCTCTATACAAGACAGAAATCCAGCTAAGTCCAGCCCGAGCTGAATTCATTCCTGGTTTCCAATCCTTATTAATCATGTATTCATATATTTCATATTTATTCACACAAATGAGTGAGAAATAAGATAGAACATACCTGTGATTTCATTGTCACTCAAATCTAAAATTCTGAAGGATGACAGTTCATAGAAACTCTAGATTTGGTTGTGTGAGGCATTTATAGCTTCTATAGGATGGTCATCTGGTAGATTTCATCAGGAAAGTTTTCAATCTTTGCTATCTGAGATGTTTACAGCTTCATTAATAAAACAGAAGGGGAGGTACAATGATACGTAATAAAGAGCTGATAAAAAGAAACAAAGGGCACATTAACTAAATTCCTCAATTTAGTAACACCCTTGATTACTCTACAACCAAACTCATTGTGACTGGCTTAAATCAGGGAAATGTAACTAAGAGTTAGTTACATTTCCCTGCTTAAATCAAACAGCAAACAAAATATCAGCATTATACTGTACTTGAATACACTTTTCTTGATAGATAGTTTGACAAAGAATAAAAACTGATTAAGAGATAAGAACCAGAATTTCTTTTGCTCCACTCAGCCTGAATGAAAGGTGTCGTCCTCTGGTATCTGTTGTGTTCATTTCTCGGCAAATTATATGACTCTATCTTGTTGAAGAACTAGATTCAATCAAAATAAAAGAAACAAGACAAGGTAAATGTTTATTTAAAAATAAACTTGCATGACAACTTATAATTCTAAAGTCTAATGTTACAGATTTTACAAAAATAATTCTTACCAGTAACTTCAGGGAATTTCAAAGGCAATTTCTTTGACATCACGGTGAGATGGTATACTGCTTGCACAACAGCTTCCACAACAGCTTCCAAGAGACAGCTTGATAAATCTTATGAAAAGAAAGTAAAAATAAGTTTTAATTAGAAAAATGAGCTATGCAAAAAAATTAAGGGCGAGGGGGAGGAAAAGCTAGAAACATGTTACAAACTTTCATACATTGACATCAGTAGCCAGCTTACTTGTGATTTATGACATTATAAATTTCCTTCTTAACTTATCAATATAAATAATTATTCTGAAACATATAGTACAACATAATCAATAACTTTCAAAGAATTAACATGTACATGTACGAGGATTCTCTTATTCTCTAAAGTTTGCTAAAGGCTTGATACAGGACACACCTGATTCCAGAAGTCAATGGGTTAACTGAATAAGAGATTATGTTTGAATAATGGGAACTAAAATACACTGAAGCTCTTATGTTTTGTGAACAAGGTAAATGATACCCAAAACCTCACTTTCAGTGCTTACAAATTGAATAATGAAGAATTCTCTTTGATTTTTAATCATAAAATTGAGCAAAATGACCCGAAATAAATTTGGCTGTCATCTCAACTCAGCTTAGTATTGGGTGAGCTGTGGATAAAATACATTGTAGAGTGCAAAAACTGGGATGCAAAATATATCGCCTATTAATTATTAATATAAATAAAATCCATTTATCCAGCATGGCAAGGAATCGTAGAAGAGAGGGGAAATTTTGAAAAATATTATGGATCTAAACGAAGAAGCTTTTTTAATTTGTAAACAAATCTTTCGGCATATTACTCCCAGTGTTAAAGATCGTATGCTCGATCTGTAATGAAAAACACAAGTCAGAAAAAATTGGAACCAGCGGGATTCGAACCTGTCATCTACTGCTTGCCGGGCAGCGACTTAACCACCAGGCTATTCTGGTTCACGGCCAAGTCACGACGAACTAGAATCAAATACCCAAGATTCTCTTCTTTCTGACTCATTAATATTCAAAGCGGTCCGCCGTAGACAATGGTTAGTAAACGAAGAAGCTTGACTGGGGAGGAATTTTTAATTTGTAAACAAATCTTTCGGCATATTACTCCCAGTGTTAAAGATCGTATGCTCGATCTGTAATGAAAAACAGAAGTCAGAAAAAATTGGAACCAGCGGGATTCGAACCTGTCATCTACTGCTTGCCGGGCAGCGACTTAACCACCAGGCTATTCTGGTTCACGGCCAAGTCACGACGAACTAGAATCAAATACCCAAGATTCTCTTCTTTCTGACTCATTAATATTCAAACGGTCCGCCGTAGACAATGGTTAGTAAACGAAGAAGCTTGACTGGGGAGGAATTTTTAATTTGTAAACAAATCTTTCGGTATATTACTCCCAGTGTTAAAGATCGTATGCTCGATCTGTAATGAAAAACACAAGTCAGAAAAAATTGGAACCAGCGGGATTCGAACCTGTCATCTACTGCTTGCCGGGCAGCGACTTAACCACCAGGCTATTCTGGTTCACGGCCAAGTCACGACGAACTAGAATCAAATACCCAAGATCCTCTTCTTTCTGACTCATTAATATTCAAACGGTCCGCCGTAGACAATGGTTAGTAAACGAAGAAGCTTGACTGGGGAGGAATTTTTAATTTGTAAACAAATCTTTCGGCATATTACTCCCAGTATTTTAGATCTAATACATCTACATATTTAACAAAAAAAGAATACCAACGAGAAAAGCAGCTACCTAAAATTTGTACGCTGTTTACAACGCATGTAAGCACTGATGGGCGTGGCTGCCGAGCCTATATCTCATGGAAGTTGAGGTACCGAAACGAGGCAAGCGTCGGTCCAGCGCCCTGGGGGCCAAAGAATTTGAATAACCGTGCATACTTCTTCGGCCAGCTGCCAGCTGCAAGCTGCAGCTCTCTCTTCTAACTCACACCGAGTCAACTATGAACAACTTACATATTATTTATGTAAAAACATAATCTTCTTGTGCCCACAACATAGACTAGACCTATAGCATAGACTAGTACAACTCTTGTAACTGCTTCTGCTGCTGTTGTGGGTTAGAATTGAGATGAAAGGACTCAGAACTTTGGGGGAATAAGGACCTTCAAATAGTAGTCCTTAAAAAAAGTTAGAGGTCAGTATGGGGTTTTTACATTTATTTACATCTAAGTAATTGAGATTTGGTAACTTGTCTACATAGTACAATACATCATGCATCCCGCAATTTGAATATAGTTATGACTATGAGCATCAGACTTCAAGTTCTGGTATGATTTGGCAATGAGAATCCCAGACCAAATGAGGTTCGCCAAAACGATTAAGTTAAATTTGCAGGGTAAATTTCCCATCGAAGGCAACAGCCAAATACTCAACTTCAATAAAAGTTAAAGATCTTCGTCCTTCGACCCATTTCTGCACTGCACAAAACGATGAAATCACACTCCAATCAAATCCTATGTACGGGACTACATAAATTATGCAAAAAATCTGTGCGATAAAAAATACATAGTGCACAATTTCATCAAATTACTTACAGTTACATCCAATCTCGTGACATATATCCGTCATCATTCTGTCTTTTGTCACGCGATTGTGATAGGCCGGCAGGCTGATGTTAAATAATGAAGGCCTATCCAGCTATCCTGCCACTTTTGAAGGAGAATATCCTCCCCTTCCTCTGTTGTTCCTCTGTCCACTAGATGAAAATCATACACGATATCGCAGGATCGCATCGCATCGCAACAAAATTTTTGAACATGTACAAAACCCTGCGATGCGAGGCGATTGCTTGCGATATTGGAAAAATCGCCTGCTGTTGCGTCGCAGAACCTCTCACACTGCACGATCTCGGGCAATCTCCTGCGATGCGCCACGATATCGCAGGAAATCGCACAGTGTGAGGCGGGCTTAATACAGTAACTCGAGACGAAAATCGATCTGCGCATGCGCGAAATCCCGAATCTCTCCGTACCGCGGAATTTTACGACGGTCATCGGGCAAAATAGCGTTCGCTCCAAAATAATACGAAGAGCGGTAAATTTCTGTGCTATGCATGTAAACAACTGCGCGGCCTTCGCGTGAACGGAAACGAAATGGCTTCAGAACGGGACGGGAGCGGGAACGGTGCGAGAACGGTCACGGTCTGTCAAATCCCCCGTACCGTGCGTCTCCCGTCGAAAGCGCGCAATTGGGAGAATACGTCAAAGTCGATTCATCAACTGTCAATTTGAGAATCGCATATATGTAGTGATCTCATTTTTCAAACATTCATAACTTTCCTTTTCTTTGTCTGATTTCTTTCAAACTTTCACAATTCTAGATTTCTCTTATTTTTCCCTTTTCACAGAAATCAGCTATTTAGAAAGGTTGAATATCCCATTAAGCAATGTTCGTTCCCTTTGTATCTTTCGATTTAAAACAGAAGAGGCATGCATGAAAACTCACATTATTATGAAGTAAACATCAAATACTTTCTTTTGAAGGGGGTATTGTTTGTCTCTTTGTTTTTGTTTGAAGATGATCCCCAAGGAAAATACTCATTAAAGGGACTGGCAAGTCGTAATCCATGGGCCTGACCAGTTGGCCTGACTCGGGGAAATTCGGATACAATCAGGTCCAATCGTGCGCTACCGAAGGAATGTTATTGCCGAATTCCTCGCTTGATCGTTAACTCGAATCCCTACATACGTAACCGACCAATGAGATTCAAATACTGGAATACAGAACGGGCGATCTTGTTTACTCAAATCTGGGTCAATGTGCGAACTTTTATTAGCTGCGCGCGATAAATTGAAGTCGCTTTGAACTTTGATCCAGAGAAAGGAGCAGCCAACAGTAAAACCGCCCATAGATTGCGACTTGTCGCTCCCTTTAAGTCAGCCCACCATGAGATTGATGCTTGTCTATGAATGCATTTCTGGCTGTCAAGAAAATATTAGATTCTCATTGGCTGCAGTCATTGGCTCAGTATGCCACTAATGAATATACTAGCATAAAAAGCTAGTTGAAATGCTACTCTCACTGGAGTATCTTTTTCTTTTCTTTTTACAGATTCCGATATCTGTTAGGTCGAGGTGAATAAATTGCACATGCGCAATAGTTGCCCGAACATAGTGGTTTTTCAGTGCTGACGTGATTCGATAATACACTAAAGAAATTGTCCTCCCGTCAGCCATTTCAACCGCTATTTCCATAATCGTGTGTTTTTTACACTTTGCAAATCGATGAATTTCCGATTTTATTTAACAGAATCTGCAAGATGATTCCATTTGGCAATATGCATGCAAAATGCGTACAACAGAGCCTTCAAGAAGATTTCATTTGGCAATATGCATGCAAAATGCGTACAACAGAGTCTGCAAGATGATTTCATTTGGCAATACGCATACAAAATGTGTACAACAGAGTCTGCAAAATAATTTCATTTGGCAATATGCATACAAAATGCGTACAGCAGAGTCTGCAAAATAATTTCATTTGGCAATATGCATACAAAATGCGTAGAACAGAGTCTGCAGGATGATTCAATTTGGCAATATGCATACAAAATGCGTACAGCAACTGTAAGTACAAAGCGTGTGCTTACATAATTTACTAACACGTGTGATAAAAACACATTGCATGAGATCGTTTATCATGGTTTTCCTTGAGCATTTTACGAACAATCTATTACAAGTGTGAGGTTGAAAAAATAATCTAGATTGCACAGTTCGTAGACCTTTCAAAATGTTAAAAGATTTCGAAACGAACGTTTAAGAAGATTTGCCTAAATTGATAAATCCTCAATTGTTCTTGAAATAGAATAAAGTAGAACAGGACCAACATTTCACTTATATTTTCTAATGCTTTCTCACGCAATAATTATACTTCAAAAGATAAGGCAGATATCAGTGAACCCTTGAAAACCTGTAATACAGAAGTCAACATAATTTCCGCCCATGATCAAATGATAGATGATTAATAAAGTACGATAAAGATAACAATAAGAATTTGGACAGAGTGGCACGTTCAAAACCCACTTCAAGAAAACAGAGGTCACGAATGCAATAATTGTTCTTGTCTTCTGAAGAAAAAAAAATTGTAAGAAATTTGCAAAGTCATATTATAACAGCAACTGCAGTATATAGGGACTATATGATTTGCATATCAGTTGATATCTACAGAGCGCACATTTTGTTATGATTTTTCTTTATTCATCCCTCTTCTCTCTCTCTCTTAAAAAATAAATGAATGACTGAATAACAGATAAATAACTAAACGAATTTTACTTGTCACTAACTAAACATGTATCTAGTATTTCAAAGTCAGTGAGGTATCAGCTTCGAAATCTTGGGTTTATACGTAAATTTTTGACTAAAAAAGAATGTGAACAACTACTCCATGCACTAATATCATCACGTTTAGATTTTTGTAACTCTATTCTTTGTGGAGTATCTAAAGTGCAATTAGACAGATTGCAAATTCTCCAAAACTCCAGTGCGAGACTCTCACTCCCAGGATGTCCTCTATCACTCCTGTGCTACGTTCTCTTCACTGGCTCTTCACTGGCTGCCTGTCCAAAAGAGAGTCCATTTTAAACTAATGCTTCTTGTCCATCAGGCCATCCATGGAATGTCGCCACAATATATTAAAGACATGCTGCACCCTTATAATCCAATACGTACTTTGAGATCTGGAAGTGATTTGTTGCATATTCCCCGTACCCGACACTCATGGGGGGATAGGGCCTTCTCACATGCTGCAGCCAAGTTGTGGAATCAACTTCCCCAGTCACTTCGCTGTAATAAAAAACATGCTACTTTTAAAGAGCACCTTAAGACTTTTCTGTTTAACATATAGTATCCAAAAAAATAACCCAATGATTTATGAGAAATTAAATATTTTGTTACATATATTATCTAAATCTTGTTCTTGTCATTGGTTTGATTGGCTGCCTGTTGGGGAATGGTGCCCTCTTTATGCCAGAGCTTCTGTGAGTACTGAGCCGACCGGGCTTGACCCTTAAATTGTTGGTGAACGGAGCAGCAAGCAAGGGGGCACCAGGCCCCAATGTTGCTAAGAATTCCAATGAGTGATGTAATTTCTTTTCTTTCTTTTTTTTTTGTGGGTTGTGGGTTGATTTGTGGATATGTTCAGTATGTAGGCTTATATGTATATGTATGTAGGTAGATATATGTGCACATGTATGTGTTTATTTGCCAGGTATAAGAGAACTGTTGCTGGGCTAGCGCCATGAGCGTCTTTGGACGGTGTGTGCGCTCTATAAATATACACTATTAGTATTATTATTACTTCAAAACCTCTATTTCTTTGCTTATTTATTAAAATCAGTTAGGAAAGATATAGAGATTTTGGAGAAAAACAGATCCATTAGCATGCAGATATACTTTTTTATTGCACTTATAAAGGGCACATTTTTTATAATATATTATGACAGTAATATATCTTTTAAAATCTTAATTTTTCATAAATTTTATAACAATAAATTACATGTCGTATAATTAAAATAAGAAAGTCTAAATGTTACAAATAAGCTGTGGAGCCCCTTCTCTCTCTCTCTCTCCCTCTCTCACACACACACGCACACACACAACACATATGTGTATACAGAGAGAGTCAGAGAGTGAGAAATTTAAGATGATAAAGAGAGAGGATCGAGTATGCGTCAAAAAGTTTGAAATAAGAGGGAGTATAAGGGATGTGTGTGTGTGTGGGGGGGGGGGGGGGGGGGGGGTGGTACAGAAAACAATATAGCACAATGATGGCCTTTATTCCGTCATGCTTGTGGGGTACAAAATACAAAAGGAAAAGTGCTTGCGGCGTACAAAATACAATAGGAGAGAACAATAATGTTCCCCACAAATCAATGTGTGTGAGGGTGCGTGTATGTGTGTGAGTGAGAGAGAGAGAGAGAGAGAGAGAGAGAAAGAGAAAGGCTGGGGAAGGGTGAGTGAAAGACAGAAGCTGGCGTAGAAAAAACAGAATGAAACTAACGGGAAGTCACAAGACGGGAGAAAAAAGGGAAGAAAAGGAGTAAACAAAGAAAGAGTAAGCGAACAGAAAAGAAAAGAAAAATATTAAATAAAGAAAAAAAAAGCAAAAACAACAAAAAAATATAGTGCTTGGTCAATCGTTCCCTCGCTTGTACAGTTACGTATAAGATTGGGCAAGGTGGGGGTGGGGATGCAATTTTATTTTTTTTTGCTCTGGTCGCCATCATCCCTATAGATACGCCACTGATTATGGTAAACGTACATTCAAACATAAATTTGCAGTCATTATCTCAAAAGTGTAAACATACAGAAGAGCAAGATCATAATTTACCCGGTTTTGCCTCAAGTATTATTCCGAAAAAAAAAGAAAAACAATTGACGTTGGGATTTAGGAGACCTCTTTCTCAAAAGATAATGTAAAGATTGACTTATGAAGATCGTTGAAAATTGATAAACCCTTTATCGTTCGTAAAAAAAATGAAATAAATGACACTTCACTTACATCTTGTTTTTCATGTTATTAATCATAATTCAAGATATAAGACCGGTTAGTAAACACTTTAAAAATGACTGGTACAAATATAACCAACCTTTCACCCTGAGATAGATAACTTGTATTAAATAGCAATGGTTGCAATCGTGCGGATTTGCTCGTCAACACGCACTTCAAGAGACGAATGATTATGTAAAGGCTTAATTGAGTATCAAATAGAATTTTTAATAGATAACATTTCACCGTCATCAGCTCACGTGTCGGGTTAATAATTATACTTTAAAAGATTGTATGCCCCGTGTTAGGTCGAGATGAATAAATTGCACATGCGCAATAGTTGCCCGAACATAGCGGTTTTTCAGTGCTGACGTGATTCGCTAATAAACTAAAGAAATTGCCTCCCGTCAATCATTTCAATCGCTATTTCCAGAATTTTGTGTTTTTTACACTTTGCAAATCGATATATGAATTTCCGATTTTATATAACAGAGTCTGCAAATGATTCCATTTGGCAATATGCATGAAAAATGCGTACAACAGAGCCTGCAAGATGCTTTCATTTGGCAATATGCATACAAAATGCGTACAACAGAGTCTGCAAGATGATTTCATTTGGCAATATGCATAAAAAATGCGTACAGGTTCTTTAATAGTGCTATTTTTTACAAGAAATATATTAAAGGATATATGTTCTTAAGATGTTATAGCTGCCAATGTTTTTTTTTTTAACTCATTTCAATTCATAGTCGCAGCTACCCGCTGTCATGGCTTAAACGAAGACAGTAAGCAGAACAGGAATAGAAGCAAATACTCATGATGACTCTGATTTCCTTTAACAATCTTTCAGGTTTTATTCGATTAATGCGAAGGGAACCGAAGCTACTTTACAGTACAGTATAATAGTAATGGTTAAGGTATTGACAATTGTAAGTACAAAGCGTGTTCTTACATAATTTACTAACACGTGTGATAAAAACACATTGCATCAGATCGTCTATCCAGGTTCACGAACAATCTATTACAAGTTTGAGGTTGAAAATATAATCTAGATTGCAGATTTCGTAGACCTTTCAAAATGTTAAAAGATTTGGAAATGGACGGTTAAGAAGATACTCTAAATTTATTTAGATGCTCTAAATTTATTAATCCTTAATTGTTCTTTAAATAAAATAAAGCAGAAGAAGACTAACATTTCACCTATATATCGGCTAATGCTTTCTCACGCAAATTAAACTTTAAAAGATAATCAGATATCAGTCAACACTTGACAACCTGTAATACAGAAGACAACATAATCAGATGATAGATGATGAATAAAGTAAGATAAATAAAGATAACAATTATCACTTGGACAGAGTGGCACGTTCAAAACCCACTTCAAGAAAACAGAGATCACATAATTGTTCTTGTCTTTTGACAAAAAAAAACAACAACTTGTAAGTCATATGGGGTGTTGCAAGAAAGTTGCAATCAATTGCAAATTGTAAAGCAAATTAGAACAACCATTGTGAATGGTTCAGGGTCTGCCCGTTCAAGAAGATGCGCTTGTAACAATGATTTTGATTGGTCAGTACCGATCAGTTGCAACTTGTAATCAATCGTAACTTTCTTGCAACACCCCAATAGTATAACAGAAATTGTGCAGTAATAACTAACCCTATTTTAATTCAAAATATCTATTTCTTTACTAACTTATTAAAATAAGTAAGGAAAGAAATAGAGATTTTTAAGAAAAACAAATCCATTAGCAGACATTATTTCTTTTGGATGCACGTATAAAGGGCATATATTTTGTAATGCAAATTATTATTACTACTTTTCACCACTACTATTTTTTTCACCACACTTTACTTTATATGCCATATATTATGCACTTTGTGTCTGACAACTCGACTCCCTCTTTATTTTCTGCCCTACCACTCCACTGTACTGGACTTGTACAGTACTTATTCCTTTCTCTTGTCTTTGCATTGTTCCTTATCCTGTTTGATGTTGCCTCCCCATTCATCCTTTGCTTCCACAGGTTACCCACGCTTGAGCTTGGGGCTCATTACTGTCCTTGCATCTCCACGCCTTTGTGTTTGCTTTAATCCCCCTCCACACCCACTTGACTCATGGCTTTTGACTCCCCACACTCCCCTTTTGTTCCCATTGTTTTGTGTCCCCAGCCCCTCCCTTACAGTTCCTGTTACATGTATACTGTTTTGTGTCTGTAGTCTATATATATGCTTGTCTTGCTTTGTATGTTTGTCTTTTTGCCTCTGACGAAGACTCTGCTAAGGCTTCTTACGGAAAGTTTTGTCACCGTTTTCACCGCGGCCAAAGTTAAAAAGGCCGATTAGCGGGATTTTATCCCGGATCTTGTCATATCCATCGACGACTCTAAGAAGTCGCCGTTCAGCGGGATTAGCGCGAGCTTTTGTTTACGGCGATCCACCTGCTAAACGAGATAAATAGAACTTCCGCCGCATCGCTCAGTCGGCGTGTTGAGAACAAAGCCGCCCCACGGGCGTGCCGAATCAATCGGCGCCGCCGAGGGCCCGCCGATGTAAAAACTTTCCGTAAGAAGCCTAAGATCGAAAGCTCAGGCCCCTTTTGACTCCAAATTATTATTACAGTACTATATCTTTTAAAAATCTTCATTTTTCGTAACTTTTATCAAAATAAATTACATGTCGTATAATTAGAATAAGAAAATCTAAATGTTACATATAAGCTGAGGAGCCCCTTCTCTCTCTCTCTCACACACACACACACACACAGCACATATGTGTATACATAGAGAGTCAGAGAGCGAGAAATTTAAGATGATAGAGAGGATCGAGTATGCGTCAAAAAGTTTGAAATAAGAGGGAGTATAAGGGATGTGTGTGTGTGTGTGTGTGGGCTTACATAGATTCAGTTGTGGGGTACAGAGAACAATATAGCAGGGGTACAAAATACAATATGAGAGAACAATAATGTTCCCCACAAATCAATGTGTGTGAGTGTGTGCGTTTGTTTAGCATTATGTCCGAGGACATTTTCGGACAAATCATGACAACAATGGTCCTCGGAAGCCGGACAATAGTCCTCGAACGTCGAACAATGAATTTGTGCTTTATTCCGTCGACTGTCCGAGGACGAGTAACAATAGAGGAACAATAGTTGTCCTCGGAAGTAAAGCCATGTAAACGGGTGTGTGTGTATGTGTGTGTGTAAGAGTGTGAGAGAGAGAGAGAGAGAGAGAAAGAGAAAGGCTGGGGAAGGGTGAGGGAAAGGGAGAAGCTGGCGTAGAATCAACAGAATGAAACTAACGGGAAGTCACAAGACGGGAGAAAAAAAAGGGAAGAAAAAGAGTATACAAAGAAAGAGTAAGCGAACAGAAAAGAAAAGAAAAATATTAAATAAAGACAAAAAAGCAACAACAAAAAAAATCTAGTGCTTGGTCACTCGTTCCCTCGCTTGTACAGTTCCGTATAAGATTGGGAGAGGTGGGGGTGGGGACGCAATTTTATTTTTTTTTGCTCTGGTCGCCATCATCCCTATAGATACGGCACTGATTATGGTAAACGTACATTCAAACATAAATTTGCAATCATTATCTCAAAAGTGTAAACATACAGAAGAGCAAAATCATCATTTATCCGGTTTTGCCTCAAGTATTATTTCGAAAAAAGAAATTGACATTGGGATTTCGGAGACCTCTTTCTCAAAAGATAATGTAAAGATTGACTTATGAAGATCGTTCAAAATTCATAAACCCTTTTTCTTTCGTAAAAAAATCAAATAAATGACACTTCACCTACATCTGCTTATGTTTTTCATGTTATTAATCATAATTCAAGATATAAGACAGGTTAGTAAACACTTTAAAAATGACTGATACAAATATAAACAACCTTTTGCCCTAAGACAACTCAATGATTACAATTAGTAATCGTGCGGATTTGCACGTCAACACGCACTTCAAGAGACTAATGATTATTCCAAATCTGTAACGTATCAAATAGATTATAACATTTCACCGTCATCAGCTAACTAACTTGTCGGGTTAATAATTATACTTCTAAAGATTGTATGCCCCGCGAAAGATGCGGGGATCACGTACTTCCTCTGCCCCACCCCATCCATGTCGGGAATTATCAAAAGTTTTTGATTATTATTTTGAAAATAATATGATATACTAAATCTTTATTCTAGTCCACCTTTCATTATTTAAATGTCAAATTACTCAGATGGCTCCAAAAGGATTTGCATAATGATTTGTGAACAATAGACCTGTTTACTAAGTGTTCAAATTTTATGCATACTTTTGAAACAAAGGTTGTTCTTGACAACCTGAAAGCTTGCTAGAGGTTTGTCAGACATAGCAACAAGTAATGTATGCAAACTGGATTCCAAGTATTGTAGTTAGTTCATTCATTAATAACAGGTTAATGGAATACCTCGTTACTAGGTCCCCAGGAAAGAAACATCCATTAATATGAATCACTTAGTAAACAGGTCTATTCAAGAGCCCTGATCAGAATGGAGAGGTGTGTTCCCATTGCTAAAGGTTCAGTCTATACCTTTTCAGTAGACATTATTCCAAGCTACACCTCCCGATACTTTTTTTTTTGGGGGGGGGGGGGGGTGCGGGGTACATCGGTATACATGACATTGCTATTACTGGAATAGATTGCGAATGATATAGTTTAGTAATTGGAAATGCCAGAGTTGGCCTCTAGGAGCATATCTTTTCGAGTGCACATCTTTCTTCCTTCTCTCTCTCCCTCTCTCTTGCTTTAATTTGAATAATATGTTAAGAATTAACAATTAAAGGAATAATTTGCATATTGTTTCACTATAGCATGAAATCAATATATCCTAAATCCAAAGTATAAAATATCGCCAAAGCTCTACGTATTTCCATCATCCTGAGATTCCTGAAACCTACCCTAGGCCTCAGCATAAATCATTTTTGTTTACTCAAGCACCCTTGATGATACTAAACTGTAATAACTGTAATATTAATCCTATTTAATGCTATGCATGGCCACAACTGATTCCGCATCTGTGATCGGCTGTAGGCGTACTCCTGCGATTCGTATTCGTCCATCCGTCCTGTCCTGCCTGTCCATCGTTTGTCATGGTCACAACCGGTCCTGCACCTCTATGCATCTCCTCTTGGGCGTCTTGCACCCTCCTCACTAACATACCCCTTTTACCTGCAGGAAATCTTGAGGCGAACTTACAGCTCCCGTACGTGTATCGTGCAACAGACGCGCGATATGTTCACGGCTCCCTATAGAGTCAAGGGCTTCGTGAGACCTCCGCAATTAGTCCGTGCCACGTTTGCAAGAATCCCGTGCAGGAAATACGATGGCTGCGCGTGTCACGTGCGTTCATCCGAACACGTAGCCACACTCACAGAATGTTGGACATGTCCTACAGCCTCCCTGAGTGTCTTGCGTTTTCCTACGTGCTTGAAAAAAACGAACTGACCCGAGTTGCAGGAGGTGACCAGCCCTTACGAAGCAAATAAATATACCACTTCAGTATTTACAATCCTACACAGTTATCTCGTTCATAGTGGAAAGCATTCAGTACATTTCCGGATTATTTATGAATCTTCACTTTCAAAAAAATAAAGTGTTGAATGGTTCCACCATTTCGTCTTTCATTACACTGCTTCAATAAGCTCAGGTACCCTTACTCTTCGGAGTCCAAAGATGCAGTAATTTCATTACTCCAGACATTTTGAAATACTTTGATTATCTGTTAGATCCTGTACTGATTTCTTAATATGTTTTCTCCGTAGTAATGGCGACACAGGGAGGTATTGCCGATGATCTTCTTGTTAACCTAGCTGAAGACATTGAGACGGGTGAGCAGATGGAGTCTTTAGGACGAGCTCTAGGATTCCAAGGAGCAGCGATCAATAGATACGTAGACACTAACAACAAAGGCGACCGAGTAACGTGTAAGGGAACGCGTGACATGCTGTTGGACTGGAGACAGACAGTGGATCCCGCCTACCAACATTTGAAACTAAAGCAAGCTCTAGAAAAGGCCAACCTTGTCATGTTGTCTGGGAACCATCTCAAGGACACACCAAAACTGCCAGGTGGGCCTTTAAGTTTTTAAATACTCTTAAGTCATATACTTTATTACTTATAAATTGTTTTAAGAACGTGGAATTCGAACATTTTATGCAAACCATTTACCAATGGCGTAGCAACGGGGCACTGGCATCATCAGATCGGGGGAGCCGGGCAGGGGGGGGGGGGGGGGGGGTACTATTTTCACTATATGAATGAAATGCCAATTAACCAGGCCACTCAGTAGGGGAAGAGTATCGGATGAGATAATACACATGTTTTCACGTTCTTTTCCCCTCTCCCTTACTTTCTCTACTTCTCTCTCATTTTCTTTCTTTTTTTATAAATATATATATATATTTTTTTTTTTTTTTGCTCTAAAATGCGAAATGTCAGCATTAAAAAAAATCCAAATGTTCTCACTCGGTCACTACGCTCCTCTAAACTGCATTCTTCATGAGCACCACTGGTGACAAAAGCATGTACTAGGAACTTTACTATAGTGGTTAATTTACACTTGCCCCGGGCGCCGTACGATAAATTGGTATACGATTTCCCTTGCAATTGGGGGGGGGGGGGGGTCCTAGATGGCTACGGGCTACGGAACGGGCTCCGTATAGATCAATCGCATGCCAAATGTAAACTAGGCAAATTAACTTGAACACCAAGCTTTTGCTCACAGACGCATTGTTTCTTAATATTTAGAAATCCTGTGAGTCACATACGCTTGCTTCCTTGAACTCAGGGGGGGGGGGGGGGGGGGGGGGGGGGGGGGGGCTAGTCCTCCTTCTCCTCACGACAATATTAGAGCTCTAGGTTTCACCGTTACTCTCCCTTTCATTATAAAAACAGGCAGATAGGAGCGATGGACCCTGTCTGCCAGTGGCGGCGAGATGGCAGGTTTCCCCCTCTATCAGGGGCAAAGACGAATTCGCATCGCCCCCCTCTTAATACCAATTTTAAGTAAAGTGCAATGCAAGGTTTTATCACGCAATAATCTAAATGTTCTTACTTGCAATAATCTATTTTTGCAATACAATATTTTATTGTAGAACGAAGTATAAAAAGCTTGCATTTCTTTTATTATTAGGGACAACACTAATTTTTGTTTCGCTCCTTCAATAGTGGAAACATTGTTTCTTGGACTTTAAAACTTTTCTACTACAAGGCCCAAAAGCTCAGGGAGGGGGCGACCGCCTCACAAGTCAACAAAACTTAAAGTATGACATCAGCCATTTTGCCGTTTATCAATGGAAAAGTTTGTGTGCTCTACAATGTGTAGTACCAACAATGATTTTAAAAATGCATTGTTTATTGATATAGTACTGTAGGAACGCATTTTTTCCTTAATAAAGAGATAATAGTTAAGCTTCGATTTTTGTCTCCACCCCCTCGTTAGATTAGTATTTATCTCTGAAGCCTGACCAATGGTTTATCTTATGTAAATCAATTTTTGTTAAGGAGGATGTGACTCGCCTGTGTGTTAAAATTTTCTCTTGAATGCAAAATAAATTTTATAAGAGCAACTTTTCGGTTGGTCGCTGCGCTCTGTTGACGAATAATGATACGGAAGAATTTTTTTTTCAGTTAAACATGATTAAATTGGGAAAATGAATACGAAGCTAGGTTAAGCCTTACAGAATCAATTTTATAAATATGTTCTTCATAGATACGCACATAGGCGTACGAGGCGGGACTGCAGCACCCCCCCCCCCCCCCCCCCCCCCTCTCGAGCAACCTCCACCTCATATTTGGGCAGCGAGACGCATAAGGCATACCCCATTCATAACAGTCCCATTGCTGCAGTGCTCAGTCTCTACCCTCTCTTGCCACACTACCATGATGTTTAACGCCTAGTGAGGGATGGTACAAACTTGCGGATAATAACAGTGATTCGAATATTGCATTTTAAAAAAATTAACAGTTCTAACCCTCCAGCTTTTGAAGTATCAAGAAATATGTTTGGTCAAAGGTGAACGATATTTTTTGGTTCCCCGGGGAGGGGGAGGGGGGGGGGGGATTTGGCTGTAAGGAGGTAGTAAGCATTTAAGGCGGGCCCTCATATCCTTTTGGAGGTGGGTCCTTAAGAGTGTTTTTAAGAGTTCAGCCATGCATAAGGGGGGGGGGGGGGTCGCGCTTACTAGTTCGGTTAAATGCGAATTACTAATTTTTTTTTGGGTGGGGGCTGAGTTATTTTGGTCCTTAGTCTGACAAACCAAATCACCTTTACCCTTAAAATGTTTGCACAAACATTTGATATTTCAGTTTTGAGTTTTTGTGGTTATCATGTCTTCCTTTAACTGTCCAGGCAATTCCCCTATAGGGACGAAACCTGATTTCGTCCAATATTGGACGAACGAGCAGCTCAACCAAGCAGAACTAATTGGTGCGCCGTTAACTTTATTCTCGTCTCACGTCTCTGCAATTTTTATCGAGCTTTGCGAGTACACCACGTCCAGCTTTCATTTCTCTTTTTTCCCTAACTTTTCTTATGTTATTCTTTGTTTTTCTTCTTTCATTTATCTTTCTTTCTTTTTCATGTTATACATTGTTTTCTCCTTTCATTTATCTTTCTACCTTTTCTTATGTTGTTCTTTGTTTTTTCTTCTTTCATCCCTCTTTCTTCTTATCGTTTCTTATGTTATTCTTTGTCTTTCTTCTTTCATTAACTTTCTATGTTTCATGTTATGCTTTGTATTTCTTCTTTAATTTATCTTTCTTTCTTTTCTTATGTTATACATTTTCTCCTTTCATTTATTTTTCTACTTTTCTTATGTTATTCTTTGTCTTTCTTCTTTCATTAACTTTCTATGTTTCATGTTATGCTTTGTATTTCTTCTTTCATTTATCTTTCTATCTTTTCTTATGTTATTCGTTGTTTTTTCTTCTTTCATCTCTCTTTCTTCTTATCGTTTCTTATGTTATTCTTTGTCTTTCTTCTTTCATTAACTTTCTATGTTTCATGTTATGCTTTGTATTTCTTCTTTAATTTATCTTTCTTTCTTTTCTTATGTTATACATTTTCTCCTTTCATTTATTTTTCTACTTTTCTTATGTTATTCTTTGTTTTTCTTCTTTCATTTATCTTTCTTTCTTTTCTTATGTTATACATTTTCTCCTTTCATTTATTTTTCTGCATTTTCTTATGTTATTCTTTGTTTTTCTTCTTTCATTTATCTTTCTATCTTTTCTTGTGTTATTCTTTGTTTTTTCTTCTTTCATTTATCTTTCTTTCTTTTCTTATGTTATACATTTTCTTCTTTCATTTATCTTTCTACCTTTTCTTATGTTATTCTTTGTTTTTCTTCTTTCATTTATCTTTCTATCTTTTCTTATGTTATACATTGTTTTCTCCTTTCATTTACCTTTCTATCTTTTCTTATGGTATTCTTTGTTTTTCTTCTTTCATTTCTCTTTCTTCCTATCTTTTCTTATGTTATTCTTTGTTTTTCTTCTTTCATTTCTCTTTCTTCCTATCTTTTCTTATGTTATTCTTTGTCTTTCTTCTTTCATTAACTTTCTATGTTTCATGTTATGCTTTGTATTTCTTCTTTCACTTCTTTCTTCTTTCATTTATCACTCTACCTTTTCTTATGTTATACATTGTTTTCTCCTTTCATTTACCTTTCTACCCTTTCTTATGTTATTCTTTGTTTTTCTTCTTTCATTTCTGGATTGTCAAGAATTGAGTCAGTCACCCTTTCATGTTGAGTCCTGGGGGAATTGTATAATTTCAGTTTATTCAATCTGCAAAATATAAACGTTGAATCCAAGATTGTAAACAATAGTCTTTATTCGCTTATTCAATACATAATAACCATACATCATCGTTACAACAATGTCGAACAAGTGCTTGAGACATAGTGTATAAATAGCCTCTTTCTTCATCAGTGTATTGAATATATGTTATATAAGTTTACAGTAATAAATGCTTTGTCTGACATAGCATCAACAAGATATAAAGTTGACTGGTTTATGTGTTCACATAAATATTATGAAAGAAACATTGCATCAAACAGATTCGCAATATAATGCTATATAAGCTAAGAAGCATTCTTCAATAGCCTGATTGGCTGAGAAAAAGGTTGAATACTAATAGAGAAAATACTTCAAAACTTTCTATAACTCTCAATGAACACTCGTCTTGTTACACATATTCATACACATTAACCAGTATACCACAACTATTCTTATAAAAATAAGGATGCACTAATCTAAATTCTATCCTTCCTCAAATTGTATCTCTATATCCTTTCCCCTTTAATAAATCTTTCCCCAAATAATGAATCTTCACTACCTGCTTTATGCATCAATGAACGTACACCTACAAATGGGCTATCACATGACAAATCAACAACACATCGTTCCTTCTAACTTTGTTGTATTTTCACTAAATCTTATAATGCCTGAAATTGTATCTCAAAATACTTTCCTGACCAAAACTATAATAATCAATATAAAATCTACTTATTTCTCATGAATGTCCAGTTATTGCGATACATACACACACACACCAGTCCCAAATACTTTCTTTCAGGTAAGTGAAAGTTTAGTTTGCAACTCAAAAACTTCTATAACCGACATTGAATGTATAGTTGACTCCAAAGTCATTATTTCTTATTTACCGTAGCACTTACTTCTTGACAGGACAAAACATGGAACTGATAAAATGACTGAAGACATATTTGCCCCTGCAAAACTTCCCTGGCTTCTTTCCACTGAGAAAATTGCACCTTTTTTCAGTTGGCGATATGTCGGGTGCGGTCTTTGCATTAATTAACCTCCATAATTTAGGAACAAATTTGCATACATAGTTACGGTGTCTTTAAAAGACCAAATGAAAACTAGCTGAGCAAACTTTGCTGGCCAGAAAATGCATGTACAAATTAAAGGAGAATTAACCTCAAACAATAAAGACGATAGTGTTCAAAGGTGTTATTTATTCCTACTTGTTAGACTATACGAGATCGATACGAATCAAGATTTTCTGAGCAAAATTTATCATCTGCTAGCAATATGTATCGTCTGCTAGCAATAAATGGGGGCGGCCATTTTTTTTATGTACAAGAAGATTTTCTTAATCCAAATGCCCAATTGCCTTTTTCAAAATTAAAAACCCATTTGAGATTAAAAACATAGAATAGATATGTCAATTTATTTTTAAACTGAAGATTTCCTTTATTATATATTTCTGTTGAAAATCGATATTCGCTTAATATAAATCTATTTTCTAGATACTGTGACGCAATGGACGGAGCAAATTAATTCAAATTTTATGGATGCTTCTTCCCTGAGCATCTATAGCGGCAAACTATGCATTCACCTGCTTTCGGATAATGGGACTTGAAAAGTCAGAATGCATGCTGCATATATTATGTTCTGCTCTGTTTGGCAAACCCAAGAAAACAGATTTTTGTTAAGCAAAACCAGACAATTTAAAAGTATCTTTATAAAGATTTAATTTTTATAAATCATGTACACACCCACTGTATATTTTTCGTCACATATGGGATTTTAGGTAATGAAGAAAATCAATTTAGGTCTTGGATTCAAAATATCTTCCTGACCGGAACATTTCTCAATTGTTCATGTACAAATCCAAATCAGCAAGAAAATGGCAGCCCCCATGTAAATGAGTAGGAGACGATACCGGGTGTTGGAATATCTTTATTTATACCCTTTTCTGATATCTTATTAGAAAATGATTTAGGCCAATAAGTAGGAATATATTACACCTTTCAATATAAGTAAATTTGTACTCAGGGGTTAATTCTCCTTTTCAAATAAGCTTTCGTTTGCCTGACGAAAAGAAAAAAAGGAATTGATCGACTTAAACCTTTTACTGAATGAAACAATTTCTCTTTCTACCTTTTCTTATGTTATTATTTGTGTTTTTCTTCTTTCATCTCTCTTTCTTTTTATCGTTTCTTATGTTATTCTTTGTTTTTCTTCTTTCATTTCTCTGTCTACCTTTTCTTATGTTATTCTTTGTTTTTTCTACTTTCATCTCTCTTTCTTTTTATCGTTTGTTATGTTATTCTTTGTTTTTCTTCTTTCATTTCTCTGTCTACCTTTTCTTATGTTATTCTTTGTTTTTTCTACTTTCATTTCTCTTTCTTCTTATCGTTTCTTATGTTATTCTTTGTTTTTCGTCTTTCATTTCTCTTTCTTCCTATCTTTTCTTATGTTATTCTTTGTTTTTCTTCTTTCATTTCTCTTTCTTCTTATCGTTTCTTATGTTATTCTTTGTTTTTCGTCTTTCATTTCTCTTTCTTCCTATCTTTTCTTATGTTATTCTTTGTTTTTCGTCTTTCATTTCTCTTTCTTCCTATCTTTTCTTATGTTATTCTTTGTTTTTCGTCTTTCATTTCTCTTTCTTCCTATCTTTTCTTATGTTATTCTTTGTCTTTCTTCTTTCATTAACTTTCTATGTTTCATGTTATGCTTTGTATTTCTTCTTTCATTTATCTTTCTATCTTTTCTTATGTTGTTCTTTGTTTTTTCTTCTTTCATCCCTCTTTCTTCTTATCGTTTCTTATGTTATTCTTTGTCTTTCTTCTTTCATTAACTTTCTATGTTTCATGTTATGGTTTGTATTTCTTCTTTCATTTATCTTTCTATCTTTTCTTATGTTATTCGTTGTTTTTTCTTCTTTCATCTCTCTTTCTTCTTATCGTTTCTTATGTTATTCTTTGTTTTTCTTGTTTCATTTCTCTTTCTTCCTATCTTTTCTTATGTTATTCTTTGTTTTTCGTCTTTCATTTCTCTTTCTTCCTATCTTTTCTTATGTTATTCTTTGTCTTTCTTCTTTCATTAACTTTCTATGTTTCATGTTATGCTTTGTATTTCTTCTTTAATTTATCTTTCTTTCTTTTCTTATGTTATACATTTTCTCCTTTCATTTATTTTTCTACTTTTCTTATGTTATTCTTTGTTTTTCTTCTTTCATTTATCTTTCTTTCTTTTCTTATGTTATACATTTTCTCCTTTCATTTATTTTTCTGCATTTTCTTATGTTATTCTTTGTTTTTCTTCTTTCATTTATCTTTCTATCTTTTCTTGTGTTATTCTTTGTTTTTTCTTCTTTCATTTATCTTTCTTTCTTTTCTTATGTTATACATTTTCTTCTTTCATTTATCTTTCTACCTTTTCTTATGTTATTCTTTGTTTTTCTTCTTTCATTTATCTTTCTATCTTTTCTTATGTTATACATTGTTTTCTCCTTTCATTTACCTTTCTATCTTTTCTTATGGTATTCTTTGTTTTTCTTCTTTCATTTCTCTTTCTTCCTATCTTTTCTTATGTTATTCTTTGTCTTTCTTCTTTCATTAACTTTCTATGTTTCATGTTATGCTTTGTATTTCTTCTTTCACTTCTTTCTTCTTTCATTTATCACTCTACCTTTTCTTATGTTATACATTGTTTTCTCCTTTCATTTACCTTTCTACCCTTTCTTATGTTATTCTTTGTTTTTCTTCTTTCATTTCTGGATTGTCAAGAATTGAGTCAGTCACCCTTTCATGTTGAGTCCTGGGGGAATTGTATAATTTCAGTTTATTCAATCTGCAAAATATAAACGTTGAATCCAAGATTGTAAACAATAGTCTTTATTCGCTTATTCAAAACATAATAACCATACATCATCGTTACAACAATGTCGAACAAGTGCTTGAGACATAGTGTATAAATAGCCTCTTTCTTCATCAGTGTATTGAATATATGTTATATAAGTTTACAGTAATAAATGCTTTGTCTGACATAGCATCAACAAGATATAAAGTTGACTGGTTTATGTGTTCACATAAATATTATGAAAGAAACATTGCATCAAACAGATTCGCAATATAATGCTATATAAGCTAAGAAGCATTCTTCAATAGCCTGATTGGCTGAGAAAAAGGTTGAATACTAATAGAGAAAATACTTCAAAACTTTCTATAACTCTCAATGAACACTCGTCTTGTTACACATATTCATACACATTAACCAGTATACCACAACTATTCTTATAAAAATAAGGATGCACTAATCTAAATTCTATCCTTCCTCAAATTGTATCTCTTTATCCTTTCCCCTTTAATAAATCTTTTCCCAAATAATGAATCTTCTTAAACTACCTGCTTTATGCATCAATGAACGTACACCTACAAATGGGCTATCACATGACAAATCAACAACACATCGTTCCTTCTAACTTTGTTGTATTTTCACTAAATCTTATAATGCCTGAAATTGTATCTCAAAATACTTTCCTGACCAAAACTATAATAATCAATATAAAATCTACTTATTTCTCATGAATGTCCAGTTATTGCGATACATACACACACACACCAGTCCCAAATACTTTCTTTCAGGTAAGTGAAAGTTTAGTTTGCAACTCAAAAACTTCTATAACCGACATTGAATTTATAGTTGACTCCAAAGTCATTATTTCTTATTTACCGTAGCACTTACTTCTTGACAGGACAAAACATGGAACTGATAAAATGACTGAAGACATATTTGCCCCTGCAAAACTTCCCTGGCTTCTTTCCACTGAGAAAATTGCACCTTTTTTCAGTTGGCGATATGTCGGGTGCGGTCTTTGCATTAATTAACCTCCATAATTTAGGAACAAATTTGCATACATAGTTACGGTGTCTTTAAAAGACCAAATGAAAACTAGCTGAGCAAACTTTGCTGGCCAGAAAATGCATGTACAAATTAAAGGAGAATTAACCTCAAACAATAAAGACGATAGTGTTCAAAGGTGTTATTTATTCCTACTTGTTAGACTATACGAGATCGATACGAATCAAGATTTTCTGAGCAAAATTTATCATCTGCTAGCAATATGTATCGTCTGCTAGCAATAAATGGGGGCGGCCATTTTTTTTATGTACAAGAAGATTTTCTTAATCCAAATGCCCAATTGCCTTTTTCAAAATTAAAAACCCATTTGAGATTAAAAACATAGAATAGATATGTCAATTTATTTTTAAACTGAAGATTTCCTTTATTATATATTTCTGTTGAAAATCGATATTCGCTTAATATAAATCTATTTTCTAGATACTGTGACGCAATGGACGGAGCAAATTAATTCAAATTTTATGGATGCTTCTTCCCTGAGCATCTATAGCGGCAAACTATGCATTCACCTGCTTTCGGATAATGGGACTTGAAAAGTCAGAATGCATGCTGCATATATTATGTTCTGCTCTGTTTGGCAAACCCAAGAAAACAGATTTTTGTTAAGCAAAACCAGACAATTTAAAAGTATCTTTATAAAGATTTAATTTTTATAAATCATGTACACACCCACTGTATATTTTTCGTCACATATGGGATTTTAGGTAATGAAGAAAATCAATTTAGGTCTTGGATTCAAAATATCTTCCTGACCGGAACATTTCTCAATTGTTCATGTACAAATCCAAATCAGCAAGAAAATGGCAGCCCCCATGTAAATGAGTAGGAGACGATACCGGGTGTTGGAATATCTTTATTTATACCCTTTTCTGATATCTTATTAGAAAATGATTTAGGCCAATAAGTAGGAATATATTACACCTTTCAATATAAGTAAATTTGTACTCAGGGGTTAATTCTCCTTTTCAAATAAGCTTTCGTTTGCCTGACGAAAAGAAAAAAAGGAATTGATCGACTTAAACCTTTTACTGAATGAAACAATTTCTCTTTCTACCTTTTCTTATGTTATTATTTGTGTTTTTCTTCTTTCATCTCTCTTTCTTTTTATCGTTTCTTATGTTATTCTTTGTTTTTCTTCTTTCATTTCTCTGTCTACCTTTTCTTATGTTATTCTTTGTTTTTTCTACTTTCATCTCTCTTTCTTTTTATCGTTTGTTATGTTATTCTTTGTTTTTCTTCTTTCATTTCTCTGTCTACCTTTTCTTATGTTATTCTTTGTTTTTTCTACTTTCATTTCTCTTTCTTCTTATCGTTTCTTATGTTATTCTTTGTTTTTCGTCTTTCATTTCTCTTTCTTCCTATCTTTTCTTATGTTATTCTTTGTTTTTCTTCTTTCATTTCTCTTTCTTCTTATCGTTTCTTATGTTATTCTTTGTTTTTCGTCTTTCATTTCTCTTTCTTCCTATCTTTTCTTATGTTATTCTTTGTTTTTCGTCTTTCATTTCTCTTTCTTCCTATCTTTTCTTATGTTATTCTTTGTTTTTCGTCTTTCATTTCTCTTTCTTCCTATCTTTTCTTATGTTATTCTTTGTCTTTCTTCTTTCATTAACTTTCTATGTTTCATGTTATGCTTTGTATTTCTTCTTTCATTTATCTTTCTATCTTTTCTTATGTTGTTCTTTGTTTTTTCTTCTTTCATCCCTCTTTCTTCTTATCGTTTCTTATGTTATTCTTTGTCTTTCTTCTTTCATTAACTTTCTATGTTTCATGTTATGGTTTGTATTTCTTCTTTCATTTATCTTTCTATCTTTTCTTATGTTATTCGTTGTTTTTTCTTCTTTCATCTCTCTTTCTTCTTATCGTTTCTTATGTTATTCTTTGTTTTTCTTGTTTCATTTCTCTTTCTTCCTATCTTTTCTTATGTTATTCTTTGTTTTTCGTCTTTCATTTCTCTTTCTTCCTATCTTTTCTTATGTTATTCTTTGTCTTTCTTCTTTCATTAACTTTCTATGTTTCATGTTATTCTTTGTTTTTCTTCTTTCATTTCTCTTTCTTCTTATCGTTTCTTATGTTATTCTTTGTTTTTCGTCTTTCATTTCTCTTTCTTCCTATCTTTTCTTATGTTATTCTTTGTTTTTCGTCTTTCATTTCTCTTTCTTCCTATCTTTTCTTATGTTATTCTTTGTCTTTCTTCTTTCATTAACTTTCTATGTTTCATGTTATGCTTTGTATTTCTTCTTTCATTTATCTTTCTATCTTTTCTTATGTTGTTCTTTGTTTTTTCTTCTTTCATCCCTCTTTCTTCTTATCGTTTCTTATGTTATTCTTTGTCTTTCTTCTTTCATTAACTTTCTATGTTTCATGTTATGGTTTGTATTTCTTCTTTCATTTATCTTTCTATCTTTTCTTATGTTATTCGTTGTTTTTTTCTTCTTTCATCTCTCTTTCTTCTTATCGTTTCTTATGTTATTCTTTGTTTTTCTTGTTTCATTTCTCTTTCTATCTTTTCTTACGTTTTTCTTTGTTTTTCTTCCTTCGTTTTTCTTTCTTCGTATCTTTTCTCATGTTCTTTGTTTTTTTTTTCTTTCATTTCTCTTCGTTTCTTTTCTTATCTTATTATTTTTTTTTTACTTTAATTTCTCTTCTTCCGTTCTTTTCTTATATGTTATTCTTTGCTTTTCTTCTTTCATTTATTTTTCTATTTTTTCTCATGTTATACATTGTTTTTCTCATTTCATTTATCTTTCTACCTTTTCTTATGTTATTCCTTGTTTTTCGTCTTTCATTTATCTTTCCTTCTTTTCTCATGTTATACATTGTTTTCTCCTTTTATTTATCTTTCTACCTTTTCTTATTTTACTCTTTGTTTTTCTTCTTTCATTAACTTTCTTTCTATCTTTCATTATTCTGTGTGTATATTGAATGTGTGCGTTTTCGATTCTGCAATCTGACAAATTCGGAACGGCTAGAAAAATTCTAGGTAGACGTATTTGCTTAAATTGAAATGCCTATTTTTTTAATCTTGTGCATTTTCCTCAAGGTCGATCATTTTTTAAAGAGGTGAGCTGAGTTTATGACTATTCATTTTCAATATAAGGAGGTAACAGGATAAACGACCGTGTGGAACAATTGCTATGGGTTTTTAAACGCAGGCATGTCGGAGCGGCCAAAGCCAATGTCCATAGACTTTCCACGGGAAAGCAAAATAAGGGGAAGTGTGCCAGAAACAAACTATCTTCCCACTTTCGTCAAATTGGACGAAATCGGATTTCGTCCCTATACGGTAGGGGAATTGCTAGGACTGGACTGTTGAAGCTGTTTTTGTTTTTTTGTTTTTTGCTCTTGTTTTAAATTCTGTTACAAGGCTATTACAATGTTATTGACTGTACGCCATTTAACTAAAAATATAGATAGTTTGTGGGCGTAAAATATAACTTTTTTGTTTTGTTTTTGCTCTTATATTATTTCAGATATCTATAGTGAGAAGATTTCGGACTCCTTGACCGTTATGCGGTGTCGAGAAAAATTGGAGAACAAGTACTTAAATCAACTATGCAAAATTCGAATGAAACCGTGGGATCAAAGTGATTATGCTGAGTTTGAAGATATGCACACTGCTGTCACTATGGTGAAGAAGGACTCGCATGGAAAAGACACTCGAAAGAAGGAGATACTCCAGGGGTCTGTTGCTGAAATATTCTCAACGAAAATAAACGGCAGGCTGCCGGTTCGAATCCTCATCTCGGCCCCGGCTGGACGAGGGAAGACAAAAGTTACGGCTGTCGCAAAAATGGCTTACGACTGGGCCCACAGAGTAAAAGGATCAGCATTAGAACACCTGCCACTTCTCTTCGTACTGAAACTCCGAAACACCGACCAGCTTACGTCGATTGGAGAAGCAATTAAGTGTCAACTCCTAAGTGATGTTGATGATCTTACGCCTCAGGGTCTGGAGAATTTCATCAAAAGGAATCAGGGCATCTGTCACATCATATTGGATGGTCTCGATGAGTATGCCGGAGTAACTTCTTCAAAAAGAGGTTTAGGGAGCAACATTGTCAGTGTAATGCTCTGGGAAGAATATCCAGAGTGTCGAGTCCTTGTAACCACGCGTCCTCACTTGGAGAACTTCTTCGATCAAGGAGAACTTTCAACAGTGTACACGAAGATGGAGATCGAAGGATTCTCGAGAAAGAGCTCAAGAGAGTACATTGACAGGTTTTTTGTGTCGATTTCGGATCTCTCTAAGGGACAAGGTCTGAAAGCTTATCTGGATGGCCAACCACTGATTAACGAACTTGTTATAACGCCGCTATTTTGTCTCATGGTCTGTCATTTATGGAGCAAAGGGTTACTAAAAAATGATACTTCAACTCAAACGGAATTGCTAGACAGCGTGAATGTATTTTTGATGCATCATGCAAATGCCCGTTCAAAGTCAAGAGACAAGATTACGGCAAACAAACTAATGAAAATAACTTGTAAATTGGGTAAGGTTGCCCTAGCTGGTCTACTCGATGATGCCAAAAAGCTAGTCTTCACACCCTGTGATTTCCGGAAAGTTCCTACTGTTCTTGATAGGGCATGTGAACTTGGAATAGTATCCAAGATGACTGCCCAATCAGCAGGCCTTCCACAGTCCCACAACACTACTTCCACTACCATCGAGTTCTATCACAAACTCGCGCAGGAACACTCAGCGGGTAAACGTCTCGCTGCCAAAACGAAAAAATATTTGCTTAGATGGAAGATTTCTAAGTTAGACAGAGTGCTCCGCAAGATCGAACAAAACATCGGTGACTACGAAAATCTCCTCCGATTTGCTGCTGGAACGGACAACGCTCTTTGCATAAGAATCATGGAGGCGCTCCTCGACAACAGCCAGTTGGATGAGAGCGAGCGATATCGCATTCTCCTTGACTGCTCATCAGAGACCACGGGTATGGAAGGAAGCGTGTCTTCGTTGGTTCAAAGATGCGTAACTGCGCAGAGTATTGTTCTGAAGTCACCGACTGTCTACACCGCTGTTGGAATGCAGAATCTTCCACAGCAACTGAAGCATCAGGTATATATGCAGACTTCCATCTAAACGTCATTGGACAATTATTTATCTGTTTACAATTAATGAAACCTAATTGATAAGATGTCTTATAGCCCCCTCACACCTGACCGAATGTAGGCGCACGAAGGGTGACGAATGGGAAAAATGCACGAAATGCACGCGAATTCAACGAATTCAAATAAAATTTCCGTCAAATCATGCAATCAGTAACTATTGTCAAATTTTATCAACGAACGGTAAGCGAAGGATAAATATGACATGCGAAGGATATCGATTTTTCGGTTCACCTCTTTGAGTAAATTGCAGGCGAAGGCGAGGGAAGGGTTGATATAACCCAATAAGACGAACGAACAGTGAGCAACGGTTTGATATGGCGTGCGATTAGAAACGAAGACGAGGGAATAATAATAATAATAATAATAACGTCTATTTATATAGCGCTTTTCAGAAGTAAACTAATATCAAAGCGCTTTACATATTACGATACTATTATTACCCCGGTCCTCGGATTCTGACATGCCCGCACACAATGTGTGCACTTTATCCGCTCCCTGGGGAGTATTCCAGCAAGAGCAGCACAGTGGCGCTCAAATTGCTAAACAAACGACATTAACTTTCGCATCCTACCGGGTACCCATTTAACACCTGGGTGGAGAGTGGCAAATGTAGATTAACGTCTTGCCAAAGGACGCTAGTGGTGCGGTGGGATTCGAACCCTGGACCTCGTGGTTCACAGTCCGGGGACTTATCCACTGATCCACAACACCGAATAGATCGGGCGTTCTTGTACGTTACGGCCAGAGAAGTCATCCACGCAACATGCCTACAGTGAAAGGAAGAGGCAAAGGCAGAGGGAAGGCACGAAAGACTGCATCTACCGGGAGTAAATCCACAACCTCGGGATGTTTATATAATGAGTAGCGTGGCGAGTGGCAGGTCACAGTGAGCAGCTCAGGCGCCAAATTATTCGTGTGGTCATTCACTCGCATTCGCAATCCATAGTTTTTCTTAGTATCTCTTAGCCTTGTCTTCGTGTATGTATCGCTATTAAAATTTAGTAAAAGTTAGTATTGGTTTCCCTTCGCATAGAAGATGGCAAGCGAAAATCCGTTTGTCATAGTATCTTCGTTTCCATGCGCAACTCATATTTTGTCATCGTGTTGCTTCGTTAAGGGTTCTTTCGAGATCGGTCCACTTTGGCAAAAGCGCGATGAGGTATATGCGCGACAATAACACACGAACGATAAACGAACGATTACCGCAGACTAAATAAGAGATGCGAATTCAAACAGATGACCAACGATTTTTCAATTCGTCGGGAAATTTTAAACATGTTCAAAATTTCCGCGCGAATTTTAATAATCGCAGCTGTTAGTTCAGAAGGTGTACGAACCCAAACACGAAGGGTAAATATGATTTACTATCAGTTACCATTGAAAACGATTTTAAAAAATTCCTTTCGCCAGCCATCGCAAGGCATATATTTCAGGCAATTCGGTTAGGTGTGAGGGGGCTATTAAACTTAAGGAAATCCTCTTTTTGATCTTTCATTTACTACAGGATTAAATTCGGCGTCACGAATTAAATGAATAAGTTGAGTTGAATAAATTAAAAGTATAGTATATAATTATCATAAATCGTACAACACAGAATTCGAAAAAACAGTATTATTGAAAGCTCATTTTTATATGCTTTTATATAAAGCGATTCACATGATATCTTCATTATTATTTTTAACTGGTGGATTTGTTTTTCTTGCTAATCCCCCTGGTCAATCTAAATTGCTCAAATTGCAACTAACCCCAAAGCAAGAAAGACGAAGATACAGAGAGAAAAAAAGGGGGAAATCATGATTTATATCATGTAAATATAAGTTATACGAGAAAGTGCGAGGTCGAGATATAGTCAGCAATATCTTAAAAATAGACGGGATCTATATAGATGCAACATGAGATAAATGAGATACATTATGCACACATAACAAAAATGACTTACTGTAAACGTGGAATATTTTAATACATAATGCATCCAGTTGTGCTATGAATGATATGTACAAATTTGTTATGAATTATTTGTACAATTTGTATTTGAGAGAAGAAAAAATAATGTTATTATAATAATGAACATAAATAAACCGGCTTCAACGGTGAGCAGAAAATTGGTAAAAAATAATATTCTACATTATTCTTCAGTGAACTTTCATTTTCAAGTAAACAAACAACGTAACTGAATGAGATGTAATATTCTGATGTAAATATCCTAGATTATCTTCGCCATCTTTTACTTCTTTAGAGTATTGCTTCCTGAATGTTAGGTGATATTGCGGTGGCTAAAGTTTAAGATTTGATTTGGCATTTACCCTTTTTTCACTTTAACCAAAATTTGTATGTATATTTTTTTCTATGTAATTATGTTACGGAAAATTGTTAATAAATAATCAAATCTAAATCATAGTTAATCGCTCCGACCCCCTTCTCTCTCTCTCGCTCTCTTTCTCTATATTCCTCTTTCATCACATTATCATGACTATTACTAAAACAGGTTAGAGAAGTTAGATTGGAGGGGTCTTCTATTAATATCGACGTGACGAATGGGTTATGGTCCTGCCTTGGATCATTTTCGGTGCTACATGCTCTCACAATCTCAGACTCCTCTCTCAGCTTCCCCTCATCTCCTCCTGAGCTTCCATCATTCACAAAGCTCGTAGCCAAGGGAGTGACGTCACACAGCTACGAAGGTCTGGTCACATCGATGCCTGGCTTAAAAACGATCGAGGTCACTATCGACGAAGTAGAAAGAAATACATCCCAGATCACGGCCTCCAGGTCTTTGGGGCAGACCGGGGATTGCCAGTTCGCTATAGATATCAAACTGCAAGCATCGCCATCTCTCTCAACGGAAGAAAAGATTGCAAAGCTTGGTCTTCTTGTCAGGGAAGAACAAACCAACAATCAACAGTGGCTACGTGTGTCCGGGCAGAAGGGCAGAGATGAGGAAGCCTTAGTTGACCTCTTCGCCAAGTCAACACACCTAAAGTCACTTAATTTGGAGTGAGTAGATCTACAGACTATGCACTCTAATTATTACCTTTCGCGTCCAGATAGGAAGTTAATACTGCATGATAATAAATAGGTTTTGTCTATATAAGATTTATATCCTTCGAAGGTCAGGGACAAGGATATGCAGCGCCCAACTCAATGAAGTAGCAGCAATAGCTTTCTCATTTCGGTCTGGTTTTTGTAAAGCAAAGTCTTGTTCGCGAAATGTTATCGTGCATTGGCAGGTAATTTTGGATCTTCAATGAATTATTTGCTCGGGAACGCTTTCTATATGGCACTTTTCTAAGCTAATCATTCATTTTAGTGTGAGAACCTGTGCCGAAAGAATCATTCCACTTTGCAAAGAAGAATTGACCCATCCATTGGGGTCAAGTACCCCCCCCCCCCCCCCATAATTCTCTGACAAGCAAAACAAAGGAGGGGGGGGGGGTTAATTCAAAAAGGGTAGGGGCACAATATACCCCAAAAAAGGCGGATCCTTTATGATCAAAATGCATACTTTTCTTCAAAACGGGGGGGGGGGGGGGGGAGCATGGGCCGGAAGTGCCCCCCCCCCCCCCCTGGATCCGACAATGCTGTCAGATATCGGGGCGTACTCCATTTCCCTAAAGATGATACGTAAATTAGTTTGCGAAACAGAATCTTACGAATGCTTTCGCCTAGCCTTTTATATTTTACAGACTCCAAATTAAAAAAAAAAGCTTGAGCCCTGGCTCGAGAGCCGCAGAAAGAGACCCCAAAGTCAGGTCGATTTCAACCCATCTTTTCCATGCATCAGACTTTTGTGAATTGGAAATAGCACGACTGGACATTACAAAAGAACTCAGAAAACTGCCCAAGCAAAACAAAGGAGGGGGGTTTCATTCAAAAAAGGTAGGGGCGCAATACACCAAAAAAGGCGGATCCTTTATGGTCAAAAGCATACTTTTCTTCAAAACTGGGAGGGGGGGGGGGCAGAGCATGGGCCGGAAGTGCCCCCCTGGATCCGACAATGCTGTCAGCTATCGGGGCGTAGTCCATTTCGCTAACAAAAGATGATACGTAAATTAGTTTGCGAAACAGAATTTTACGAATGCTTTCGCCTAGCCTTTTATATTTTACAGACTCCAAATTAAAAAAAAAAAGCTTGAGCCCTGGCTCGAGAGCCACAGAAATAGACCCCAAAGTCAGGTCGATTTCAACCCATCTTTTCCATGCATCAGACTTTTGTGAATTGGAAATAGCACGACTGGACATTACAAAAGAACTCAGAAAACTGACCAAAAGTTTCCGTCAGGATAGGACCCCTAAAATTTTGGGTCCATTTTCCCCCTTAGAGCCCACAGACAAAATTTGTCAGGAGGAACATGTATGGTCGTACGTATAACGCCCCCCCCCCAAAAAAAAACAAAATATCAAAACAAAACAACAAACTATACCCCTCCCCCCCCCCCCCGATTTCGTATTTGAAAGTATATATGAAACTGGGATGCAATGGACATATTTTAAGGGGGTGTCAAGATTATTTTTTTCGCCAGACCTCCAATATTCGCTCAGTTGGAGGGGGGGGGGGGGGGGGGGGGGATGGGGTCCAGTAACCCCCCCCCCCATAATTCTCTGACAAGCAAAACAAAATAAGGGGGTTTCATTCAAAAAAGGGGGTACAGTACACCAAAAGGGCGGATCCTTTATGGTCAAAGTGCATAATTTTGCATCATTCATTTTAGTCTGAGAACCTGTGCCGAAAGAATCATTCCACTTTGCAAAGAAGAATTGACCCATCAAGTTACTAAGTCCATCTAAGTTATCGACAATTTTTTTTGTCAGTCTTGCCGTAGCCGTCGGGTTGAGCCCCGAGAGACCAAGAAGCAAACCCAAAGTCGGGTCAATTTCACCTATCTTCTCCATTCATCAAACTTTTTCAATAGGAACTAGCATGACTGGACATAAAAACTGACCCAAATTTCTGTCAGGATTGGACCCCTAAAATGTGTTGTTTCACCCCCCCCCCCGCCCCCCTTAGAGCCAATAGACAACATTTGTTTTTAATCGTTAAAAAAGTTTTTTTTACAAAAATTGCTTTCACAGCATTAATCTTATCGAAATCGCTCATTCTTTACAGGAATAAAAAATGTATAATGAGCTTTTTGTGTTATAAATTACCAGTTTAGATCAGATTCTGAACTGATGATAAAAAGCTAATGACCTTATTTTGAATAATATAATTTGCTGGTTAAAAAATGCATATAAGGAAAAAAGAAATGCGTTATTAATATTTTTAAGTCTTCATCCTTTCAGTTATACTACGCTGCGACGTAGTGTTAAAAAATCTTCACATTGAAATAACAGTAGCCTTAATCATGGCGGCATGCTACATGTAGGTCTTTTCTTTGCTGCTCTACTACTCTATACTAACCTCTGTGGATCTTGGAAACGCGCGGAACAGTCTTCTGATTTCGAGAAGGGGACACACTGCTGGGGGTGGGGGGACCTTTTGCCCGAAGATCAACTTTTCAATTACTAAATGCGAGCGAGTGAGTGAATCGAGCGAGATTTTTTTTTCACTTTTCGTACAGAAAATGTGCAGAAGTTACATAATTATCTGGAAACCTCGCTGCTCCCCAAATATGGGAATATTCTTTCTGCTCGCTGCCAGAATATACTTTGCAGTCACTGCCGAGCAGGGGGTGCCTTTTGACCGAATATCAACTTTTCAATTTCTAAATGTTTGCGAGCGAGCAAAGCGAGAGGGCAATGTTTAAATAAAAGTTAAAGTTTAATTTATCTCGGAATCTCGCTGCCCAAATAATGTGGATATTCTATCTCCTCGCTGGCCGTATGAAGTGGTGGTCGCCGGAATATCGGAACTTTGAAAATCCTCTGGGGAGGCGGGCTGCAGCCATCGCCGAAGGGGGGGGGGGGGGGGGGGGGGGGGGTCTTTTGCCCGAATATTAACCCATAGACTACGGGAACCGGGTGGCTTCTGTATTGAGCCTATGAGAGTTAATGAATTCACTAGTACATTGTTTGGCGAGAGAAAGAAGCGACCGAGCAAAAAAAGAAAATGGTCAGTATTTTAATATTTTTCTTTCTTTCCCATTTCATTTCTTTTTCTTTCTGTTCCTGTTTTCCTTTCTTTTCACTTTCATTTTCAACACGGCGTATGTATATATTATACACAAACCTTGTTATTGGGCTCACTATACTGTACTACAGGGCGACACTTAACTCTGATATCGTTGATTATAGCCCATAAAGCATCAAGGCGATCTCATTGATCAATTCGACCAAAGCGATCTCACCAATGACTCCGATCAAAATTAGTATAGCATACTCGTAAACATTAGCACCGGTCACGCTGGATCACGCTGGATCACAGTATTTTTACAATATTTTTTTGTGAAAATAAGAAGGTATTACTAGTACATGGTACTGATTAAAGATCACAACGATCATCAGTGCCCTTAGTACTGCTTCGATCATACCCCTTCTCTAGTCACATTCGATCACACTCGATTATCAATAGTCAATATACAAATGATGCACAGGTCTGAGTGCGTCGGTAGGAATTGTGTGCATAAGGTAACTATGGAATGTTTAACCCACGAGGCGCAGCCAAGTGGGTTTAGACCAGTTTCCATAGTTACCACATGCACACTATTCCTACCGACTGATCACGAAAAAACTTGTGCATCATCTGTTTTATAGAACGGTAGACAAATTCTTGCCAATTTTTTTTTTTTCAATCATTACCAGTGCATGGTAAACTTACCGGATGCATGACAAATTTACCGGACGCATGAAAAATTTACCGGACCCTTAAACAAATTAACCGGATGCATAATAAAGAAAAAAACCCTTATACAAGGCCATGCTACAGGCTTGAACTGGTAAATCACTTTTATGCATCATAAATAGATTTTATGAATTTAATAAGTTCCATAGAGAACTGAAAATCTGGCTATTTTAGGTTAAATTTCAGAATTTCATTTTTCTACAAGTGTTAAAAGTCTTGACCCGAAGCTAACTAACTAACTAATTTAGATCCGAGTAAAATAAGAATCCACGACAGTCAACAACTAGCCTAAGTTAGATCTAATCTAGTATCTAGTCTATTCACATGACATGAATTAATTTTATCAATCAATTTGAAGAATTCATACAAAGCTTCTGAGAACTTCAAGTGAAAGTCTTGCCGTCAAATTCACTTTTCAGTCAGGCCAGTCAGTGTCGCTGCACAGTGAATGTAACCGATGCAAATGGATGCAGCGTACAGCCTGTGACTGTAACGCAGCAGTGGCACTGCACTGCACTACACTGTGTGATGTGAGCGCGCGAGATGTGATCATTTGTGACCCGCCGCCTCAAAACCTACAATAAGTCGCACGGACCACAACGTAGCAAACAGCCCAAAATAGTAAATTTGCTTGGATCAGTCGATTTTCTGTTTTTGATAGAAATGGGTAGTTTCATTATCATTCTATCATGTCTCAAGTTTGTGAGTCGTAATTCGACTTAGAAATATGTTTTTTGGGCATTTTAAAATGACTCCTTCTTTCATCTGTCGAGCTGATGAGTGTTTGGAGAGCTTTTGTAATACTTTCATTCAATGTCAAAATACTACTTTACATCTAAAGGTATTAAATTGATTTTTGGAGTGAGTAACGAATAGGTGCTCCTGGAGCAGCCTGCCAAAATTCAGACTAATCTGATAATCCCTTCATTGCTATGGCCATTAATTTTGAATACCCAGTTTTACTTGGGGGCACACAGAGAGCGAAGGTTTAGCACTCTTTTGTTCCGAACTTAAATGGCCATTTTCTCTGAATAGGAGTTATTGATTGCTGGTTACATACTGATTCTAAATGTGTTATCATTGAGTAAATTCGGCAAGTGATATACCATTGAAAAGCTGAGAATCTCTACTTTCAGAAAATGTATAAAACAAAAAGAAATAATTTTGGCGACTTATTGTAGGTTTTGAGGCGTCGGGTCACATTTGAAGTTTTAACATTGAAGATTTTCATTTTTGATCGGGTATAAATTTAATCGGATCATATTGGGCTTACCATCAAAATCCGAAGTCAACAAAAATTAACATCTAATCTTGTCTCATTTTCTTGCAATTCTCCGTCTGTAAATAGTCAAATATCGTAGCTCTCTCGCACTCGCATTTTAGAAGGATATCGTTTTGATCTCGCTATCGATAGTGCATATCGCGGCTTAATTCATGCATCCAGTACAAATTGATCAATGCCTCTCAACCAATCAGATTGCAGGAATTTCTCGCCGTTCTATAATAAAATTTGATTTCCGCTGCTTTTAGCATAGCACAGCGCAACCTAGCCCGGCCCATATCCCTTGTTATATGACACCTAATTAGATCCTTGCCATTTGATTGGTTGTTTGATGTTGATCATTTGTTCCATTTAACAATGACGTCATCAATCGTGCAAATTTGATCCATTCACCGTGCAATTTTGGATCCATACGAAATTGTCCATTGCACTGGCGACCACCAACGCGTCTACACAGTACATACGCGCAAAACGACATGCATTTGCAGCGCGCATGCGACTAGACTATCAAGTACACTGACGGACCGCCGCGGCCGCGAGCTCAGCTCAGCTCAGCATCTGTACCTCAGCTGACATGGTTGGCCGGTAAACAAAAAACAAAATGGCCATGCCGCAGTTTATGCCAAAGATTTATGAACAATTTTGGATTGTATTGTGTTTGAAATAACTGACAAGTTAACTGACAACAATTTTGGATTGGATCGGATCTCTATTTGAATTTCTTGTTTGACTAACTTTATGAACATCTTGACCTGAAAAGGACCAGTGTTGCACAACAAAATGTAAGTCCCTTCACTCTTGTTTCTTAATTCATAAAATGTCAAATGAGAAGGATAGCTATTTTTAGGTGTATAAAACAAATAATGAATGTTTTTTCATTCGTGCAATGGACAGAATATTTAATTCGGTGAAAGATGAAATGATCCATTGTACTCATAAACATTCATTATTTGTATACCAGCCCACAGCTAGCTAGCGCCGGGGAGGTTGGGTTTACGGCAGTCACACAATCTCTGCATAAAATCAGTGTAGCTGCGACACAATGCAGTACAGTAGCGCCAGATGGGATGAAGCAAGCCATCACAGACTCACTGGAACTGAACGATCAGGTAGGCCTAGGCCTATGTCGCAGACCTAGTGGAGGGGTGGGGGTATTTTCATATCGCGGACTAAAATGTTAGATCCCAGCATTAAAACTACAATTGACTTCTAAAGTTAAGTCTAGGCCTAACTTAGAATAGATCTGACGTTAGACTTAGAGTAGGCTAGACTCGGTGTTGCTGCAGTGTAGGCCTAGGCTAGGCCTAGTGTTACTGAGTGTTACTGTTACTGTTAGGCCTGGCCAAGTAAAATTGATTCCTAGTTTCTCGTCCAGATTTTTGTAAATTGAGGAGGGTGCGGGGGGGGGGGGGGGGGTCTGTTATTTGATATTGGATATTTTACCTGTGGCTGCGCATAACAAAATAAAAGGGCTATTGTCTGACTCACTTTCAACACAAATTTGATAATTTCAATTTATTTGTAGGGCCTATGGCTAACCACGGGCGTCGCTGGAGAGGGGGGGGGGGGGGAATTATGGAGGGGAAACTGGACCCCCATAATGAAGGTCTGGCGAATTTTTTGGCCGCCAGTCTAAGAGGCTCAAAGTAAAGTCCAAATGCTAACTGTAAACATCAACATTCAATAGGCCTAGCCTAAATTTGGTTAGGCCTAGGCTGCATTTTTGTCAAAAAACTCAAGATATAAATTTTGTCGATCTCATGATAATTTATTAAAGACTTTGTACTTGGCCCTTTAATATGTGAGACTGAGAATCTAAGTTATTCACTCACTGCAGTTCCCTATTCAACGGAACATTCATTAATGACATTACTTCAAACTTTTGCTTCTATTTCAAGAGCCAGAGCATGACAATTAACTTGGTCTTGGATGACATCAAAGATCGTGAAAAGGGATCTTTGATGACATGGACATGTCATGGGATGAATTATTCTTACTGCAGCAGAGAATAAGTCGGAGATCTATCATCAGGCACCAAGGCCGTACGCAGCGGGGGGGGGGGGGCAGGGGGGGGGGGCAGTTGCCCCCCCCCCCCAGAAATTTCAAAATCATACTTTTTTTTAATTGGGTTTTAGACTTCAAGTTATGGGTTCCTTTGAAAGCGATCATCTTGCCCCCCCCCCCCCCCCCCAGGAAAAAAATTCTGCGTACGGCCTTGTCAGGCACTACATGTAGCTGCAACAAGTAAACCTTTTAGTTTATTTTAATATGGAGATGAGCCAAGAAAAGATAGATCTAAGTTAGGGTCTAAGTAGTAATATAAGCTTGGTGTCAAGGAATTGTAGAGACTTTAATAGTTGGAGTTTACTTCTACGACGACGTCGTAGACCCTGATCTAGACTCTACTTCTAGACTAGTCTACTTTCATACAAACAAAGAAACAAACCATGAATGAAACTGAGTCTAGACCTATAGGCCTAGTGGATGGGGCTAAACTAAAGGTCTAACATTAATCATTATTGAGTTTTCCCTCCACCATTACTATTTGTTCTAGGCCTATGGCATTTTCAGTTTTTTTAAGTGTTTCTCCATAAATGAATTGATTTGTCCAGTTATCGTGAAGTTAATTAGGCCTAGGCCTAGGCCTATAGCCCTAGCCTAGACTGAACGAAAATTGAGCTCAAGTTGGGAAAAACCCCAAAGGAAGCAAAATGGAGTTTTGTTTAAGTCGGGGTTGGGGGGGGGGGGAGAATCAGATGCAAACAGCAATGCCCTATTATTGAATGGAACATTTATTATTTCTAACTTTAACTGTTATTTCTAGAGCCAGAGAACGCCAAATAACTTGGGAAGCATGATGGTCATTGGATGAATTCTTCTAAGTAGAGTGAAAAAGTGAGAGATCTAGGCCTACCACCAGTCACTAACTACCTGTCAGGTAAGTAGACTCTACAGTAGTACGGGTAAAGATTTCTAAAGATCTACAGTTAGATCTACTTAAATTAGGTGAGCTAAATAGATTTAGGGTCTACTCTAGGCCTGTAAGCTTGATGTTGAGGAATACAATTATCTAATGTAGATGTAGACGTTTAATAGTTTAACATGTTAGGATCTAGACCCTGAAATAGACTAGTTTTGTAAAAACAAAAAAAAAACATGAATGAGAGGTGGATGTTTTTTGGCCGTGAGCTAGGCCGGGTCAGTGTTTAATCAGTTCATAATGAATGAATTAATATGTCTATAGATGTCTTACACAGAGCTTTTACGCCAAAGTTCCATGCCCCCCCCCCCCCCCCAAAAAAAAAAAAAAAAAAAAAAAAAAAAAACAAGAGGGGAAAAAATTAGCTACCAGATATGAAAAAAATTACATTTTCATCTCAAAAAGGTCAATTTGTTATGCTCGCTCGCAAATATTCAGAAATTGTGCCCCGTATGCCTATATGCTCAGCCCCTCAAAATTGTTGGCCCATCTCATCTGTCTGGTCAGAATCGCTTTAATTACGTTGGTCTAAAAACATGTGATTTGGGCCAATGCAACGAAACTTGAGCTCAAGTGGTAAAAGGCCAAAGGAAGCATGATGAGGTTTTGTTTAGGGGGGTGGGGGGGGGGGGGGGTCGGCTTTATAGACTATTCAGTCTTGACTTTAGACGAGAACAAGATGCTTTTTTGTAAAATAATATTGAGTCTAGGTACCTTGGAGTATCTTGGTCATGTTCTTATGTTGATTTTCTCATCCTCAGATGGACATGGAAAGGAAGTATCCACATGTAACTCATGGCTGAACATACTGCCGTTTACACATCACAACAACTTTGTAGGGGATGAAGCAGAAAGTTCTACTAAAAATTCAAAAGTCAGATTGACAGGTAGGCTAAAGCTAGAATTTAAAGGATTTATAGATTTTGTGACAGATCCAGGCTAGTTTTACCTTCCTTTCTGTAACTAACAGACAAGGAAACTATTGATCTTCTATTCTGGAAATGTGCTAAAGATATAAGAGTTGTGGTGCCAATTAGGGAAAGAATTAAGGATGTTTCAATTTGCTCTTCTTAATGAAAAGACCGTAATACTCGGTTTATTGAAGATTATGTTTTGTTCAACCAGCCTAGACAATAATACATGACATGTATGAGCAGACTCAAATCAACAAAACCTACAGTTTATGATTCGATATGTTTATTATGAAAGTCATACAAAATGGAAAGATATGTTATTGACACCACTTGGCAGGGCATGGCCCAATGGATAGCTACATGTAATCATTACACAAAACAAGTATTTCAATAATTGTACAAAATGTTGACATTTTTGTTTTACACTGAGTACATGTATGTGTAGCATTTTTTTTTTCCTTTTGATCATGTGATCAGAGGTAATATTAATGTTGTTATGAGAATAATACATAAATTTCAAAATTAATTTATCAACACGTTATATTCCTCTCACATTTGGTCATTATTTCATACACATGTTATGGTAATGGAAGAATTAGTGGGTTTGTGCATGTGTGAGAGAGAGAGAGAGAGACTAATCGGGAGCAAGATAGAGCTTAAGACAGTGAGTGAAAGGGCGAGAGAGAGAGAGAGAGAGAGAGAGAGAGCGAGGTGAGAGACATTTTCGGGCCAGTCAAATTGGGTTTAAAAAATTGCGGCCAAGTTTAAAGAGCTTGACTAGCATGCAACATGATTCTTCTTGGTTTTATAGGATGGTTGCCTTGGATACTAGTAGTGTAGTCTTTACCCCCATTCCTCTCACCTTATAGCTTTTTTTTACATTTTCCTCTCACGTTGTGTTCTGTACCATTTGGTACTTGTTTCTCTTCTTTTTTCTTCTCATGTCTCTTTTCTCTAGAACCCACAAACCATTGTTTTTTTTTGGTCAAATAGAAGAGGTATGGCTGCACATTATAAAAAAAAAAAAAAAACTGACAAATATTCCAGCGGGAAAGAGTGTCAGACCCCTAAAAAGCCAAATGTCCCCTTTGACAAAGATTTCCCTTCCCATGCTCCGGATGTAAAGAAAAGGCATTCCTTACATTCCAAATTTAGCAACTCCAAAATTAGGTACGTTCACACTTCCCTCTCCATTCCCCCTTTTTTCTGATATAGGTTGCACAGTTACAAACAGCAATTTTGAGTAGGGGGTGGGGTTGGGGTGGTTGTGACAACCCCCACATCCCCCTCTAGCGACTCCCCTGTTGAGAATATAAATATTTGGAGTTTACCATGTTTACCATTTTGGTGTAACAAATGCAAATGTATTATGAAACTTCTAATAGACGACTCTACCTCATTTTCCCTTCAAACACAACAGACGATAATTCATTATAGATCCTATTAATATCATTGCTATATTGTTGATATCTATCATCATTATTATTATACTAACCTGGCGCAGGGAGTGCATTGATAAAGAAGGATGCACCCGTAGGTGGAGGCTTGCCATTGCACTCCGGCTTGCTGAATCTTGCGATTCCCTAAAACATGGTGATTAGTATTGTTATTACTATTATTTTTATCACTATTATTGCTTATTTTTTACCACCGTACAGACGTAGATTTGGATCATTCGTTTTCTGTACTGATTTATCATTTCTTAAAAGCGCATTGAACCACATTTCCCTCATTTCTTTGTCATATGTCATGTAGGAGTGAATATGGTTCTCTAAACTACGACAGAAACGCTGTTCAGGTAAGTAGACTTTGAAATACTGATGGGATCTGGCTGATGGGAAATTAGAGCAAAGTGGCACTGTTGGTTTGAAACAAATAAATCATTTGCCTGATTATCACTGAAGGAAGAGTGTGGACTTTCTTTTTAATATACTTTTATTACCTACATATTGTCATAGTATCCCGATGCGTGTGAATGCGACAAGTGGTCTGTTTGCATTTCATTGCAGAATTCGAGGCTCGAGATAAAGCACTGCCAACTATCTACTGAGATGATCGACAAGTTGTGGTCCTGCCTCCGATCCGTCGCCTCTCTTTACCATCTCTCCATCTCAGACTCCTCTCTGAGTTTCCCATCATCTCCTCCACAGCTTCCAGCCGTCACAAAGGTCATAGCCAGGGGGGTGACGTCACAGAGCTCCGAAAGTCTGCTCTCATCGCTCCCAGGCTTGAAAGACATCGATATTACTATCGATGATGCAGAGACGGACATATCTCAGATCACGGCCTCCAGGCCTATGCGTCAGACCGGGGATCACGTCTCATCCTCATTTTTGACAGAAGAGATGAATGGCTCGAGAGAGACGATTGCAGGACTGGGTCTTCTGATCAGCGGACAAACACCAAATCAGCAATGGCTACGTATCTCCGGGCTGAAGGGCAGAGATGAGGAAGCCGTGGTTGACCTCTTTGTCAAGTCGACATACATAAAGTCACTGGGGTTGGGGTGAGTACAGTGGCGGATTTTTTTGGGGGACAGCTGGCCTTTTTAAATGAAAAACCCTCTTTTTTTCTTTCTTTTTTGTTGTTTGTCAAATAATTATGGAGGGAAACTGGACCCCCTCCCCACCCCCACTCAGCGAACTTTGTAGGTCTGGCGGGGGGAAACAATTGTCGCCTTATTAACTTTCCAGGTTTTTCAGTTTCCTTTTCTATATCTATTCCCTCGTTTTCTTTCCATGACTTTTCCTTTCCCTTTCCGTCCCCTTTTATTTTAACTTTTATTTTTTATTCTTTCTCTTTTCTCCGTTTTCTCCCTATTTCTCCTCTTTCCCCCCCTTTTTTTGGCCGACAGAGGTTGCACATTTACCGACAAGTGAGCTTCTTTTTTTTCTTTTCTTTCGTTTTCTTTTCTTTGTTTTTTTTTTCTTTTGTTTTTGTTTTTGTTTTTGTTTTTTTTTTGGGGGGGAGGGGTTGTGACCAGTGGCGTATCTAGGAATTTTGGCGCCGGGGCAAACTATCAAATCTGCGCCGCCGCTCCCCCCCCCCCTCCCCCCCTCCATGCGCAAACTCACATTAATGAGCGTTTTAAAGTTAGAAATGAGGGCACTAGTAAAAATGAGTTTGATGCACATAACCCGGGGTTGTTAGCCCAAATTTGATGAATAAGCGAGTGAGCAACGAGACCGAGCAGCAGAATTTTTTTTTTTTCTTTTTCACCGCTCAACTTGAAATTTCTTATGTATTTTACCCTTACAAAGAAAAAAAAATACAAGGGAATACAGCGACCTTGCAATATATATATTTTACATTTTGAACATTCCTATTTCATGGGCGCAAAATTAATGAAAACCCTGAAGAAATATATTTGAGGAAGGCAATTTCAAGGAAAATTTATGATATCTTTCGAATGTAAGTTTAAAGGGGCTTTTTATGCACTTATATCCCATCAGGGGGCGCAAAATTTAACAAGCTCCTGCCACACTGCCGAGGGGGGGGGGGGGGGGGGGGGGCAAAGCAAGGATAGTAAAATAAATGGTTAACACTTTAAAAGTGCAATGGGGGTGCGAAATAGATCTTGAACATAATTATGCGGGGGAGCAAAGCGACCGAGCTTTATGAAAATTTCGCATTTCAAACCCTACAAAACACCATGTTTTCCGCATTTCGTCTTTGACTGGGGCGCATATAACGCTCAAAGACCATAACATATCTTGTATTTCTCCCCTTTTCTTTCTCTCTTTTGCGTTTTTTGCGCCCCTTTCAAGTGCCGCCCGGGCACGTTCTCCCTCTTCTCCCCCCCCCCCCCCCCCCCCCTGTAGATACGCCACTGGTTGTGACACCCCATCCCCCTCTAGCGACGTCCCTGTTGAGAATAAATATTTGGAGTTTTCCATTTAGTGTAATTTTAATAAAATTATGATAGACGACTGTACATAACCCATACACATTTTTTTTTCTTCTTCTAACAGAACAGACGATATGTTCATTATAATATTCTATTTATATTATTATTGCTACAATTGTTGATTTTTATCATCACTATTATTATACTTCCCTGGCGTAGGGGTCGCATTGAAAGAAGGATGCACCCTCAGGGCGAGGATTGCCATTGCACCCCGGCTTGCTGAATCTTGCGACCCCCCCCCCCCCCCCCCCCAAACGTGGGGATTATAATTATTACTATTATTATCATCATTATTATTGCTTTTCTTGCTGTTATTATTTTATTACCACCGTACAGACGTAAATTTCATTTATTTTCTTTATTGATTTCATTCCTTACAAACGTATATTGAACCACATTTCTCTCATTTCTTTGTCATATATCATGCAGGAATGAATGTGGTTCTCTAAACTACGACAGAAACGCTGTTCAGGTATGTAGCCTTGCAATACTGATACGTTCACATAGCTCTAAAATATACCAACAAGTGAAATCATCTGCCTGATGGGGAGTTACAACAAAGTGGCACTTTCTGTAAAAAAAAATGAAATAAATTATCTCCTTGATTATCACTGAGGCGAGATTTTGGACTTTCTTTTCAATATACTTTCATTCCCTACATGTATTGTCATACATTGTATTATCCCGAAGCGTGTGAATGTGACAAAGTGTCTGTTTGCATTTCATTGCAGAATTCTAAGCTTGAGATAAAGTACTGCCATCTATCTACAGAGATGACCGAAAAGTTGTGGTCCTGCCTCAGATCCGTCGCCTCTCTTTACCACCTCTCCATCTCAGACTCCTCTCTCAGTTTCCCTCCATCTCCTCCTGAGCTTCCATCCGTCACAAAACTGATAGCCGAGAGAGTGACGTCACAAAGCTACGAAGGTCTGTTCTCTTCTTTACCTGGCGTGCGAGAGATCGATATCACTATCGATGATGTAGGGAAAGAAGACATATCTCAGATCCAGACTGGTCTTCGTCGACGTCTGACGGGACAGGAGCTCACGCGCATCAGACTTAAAGCATCCGATACACTCCGGTCAGAGAAGAAGAATGTAGATACGATGAGAGGACTGGGTCTTCTGATCGGGGACAACGTGATATTGTCAAGGGTAGTATCCGGACCGGAGGAGAAATTAATTGGTCTTGTCGAGCCTTTGACACGTTTGATATCATCTAGTTTGTATATAGAACAGTAGGTGATTACTACTTTTGAAACAAAATTATTTTATTACTTCCATTTTCAAAATAATATCTTTACAAATAATCAAGGTAAAATAGGATAGACATCTATATCGACATGCCATAATATGCA